>LVTN01000335.1:205866-266633 GCA_001649415.1 Musa itinerans
TTGTTCAACCCCCTCCCCCAATCAAAGAAGATTTCGAGTCCTAAGAGGCCCAAACCCGAACCCTGACCCTTCTCTCTATGTTCTTCCGAGACCTGAGAGGGTGGCCCTTTGTCTTGTTCTTGGCCTCCTGCCTGTTCTCTGCCCACTCACTGTGTCCTCAAGAAGGAGAAAAGAACCTTCTTTTTTGTCCTCTGTGGGCTCTCCTCTCTGTTCGATCTCGTCTATGTGACCTGAAGGGTTGCTGAAGGTGTCCTCCTCCCAAATCATGGTGAGGCGCCATGGTTGGCAGCTTCCTGCACACAACTTCCAGGTACTCTTTCCTACTAAGTATTTCCTGTTACGCGTTCAAATGTTTGCCTTCTGATTCCAGGAGAGAAATGTCTTCAGAAATGTGTTTTGTTCCTTCAAAAAGCCTTCTTGGTTTAAGGGTCCGTCCTTATTTTAGCTTTTGGTGCCTTAAACCCTTGGTCTATGTGGCCAATCTTGTTCTTGCATCTTTCAAGTTTGATCCGAGTGTCAAGTTTCATTGCCTTGATGAATTTGTGGTTATCTACGTCACATCTGTTTCTTTTTTCTTAATTTCTTTCTCATCTGTTCTTTCTATTTGTTGGTAGATCCAACATTTTCTTCACAAATTCTTTGGAATACGCACTGCGTTGCCTAATAATAGTCATGGAGCAACATTTTCCTGCTTTGCGAACTTTGGCTGTATCTGAATGGTTCTTGGATTCTAATGTATCCTCCCATTTCCTGCTAACCAGTAGAGGACTACCGGAAAAACAGAGTAAAATAATCAGAGCATAATCCTTTTTACAACCAAAAGAATAATGTTAGGCTAGAAGTAAATGACATGCACAAAACAAAAATATGTAGCTCAAGTACAAAAAAAGGCTCCTTACTTTGGGAGCATATGGGAATATTTAGAGAACAAGGAGGACATAACAAGTGCAAAAACAACATCTTTTCATGCTCTTGTGTATTTCAGGATATTTTTATGTCTTGATTTTAACACATTATAATGTGCTGGTAAATTCTCTTATGCTTTACACTGACTTGTTTATTTTGCATCATTCGTTCCTTCAAGGACTCATTTTCTTCTTCTGCTTCCATCTTCTGTAGGTTGTTGCTATAACAGTTTTCTTTCTTCTGGTTGTTGCGTTCTATGCCTTCTTCGCACCTTTTCTGGGTAAAGATGTGATCGAATATGCTTCCATTGCTGTTTATACTCCTGTGGTAAGACTTCCTTCGTCCAATGTAACTTATATCTTAACACACCACTTATTTCTGGTGTCAACTTCCATTATTGGGGATTTTTGTAATTCCTATTTGTGTTTCAGGCATTGGCAGTTTTTATCCTTTATGTGCGTTGTACACGAATTAACCCTGCTGATCCTGGAATTATGTCAAAGTTTGACGATGACTCTGACAGTGAACAAAAGAGTGGTCCAAGTTTGCGAGGCATAGGTATAACTATAAAGTTGCAAATGATGCTATTGGAATAAGTTCTGCTTGATTATCAGTCTTTCAGGTTTCTTGGCTGTCTATTCTAATTGGCAAGATTTATCCATAGATGATTCAAAAGCAAATGCCAGGATGGGACCACAAAAAAGAACTGCTCGCTGCAGTTTAATTGGATTTATTTGCTCATTATTTTTTAAAGAAGACTGTCGCAAACATGAAGTAACTGAGCAGCAACCTGATGAGGATGATGCATTGTTCTGTACATTGTGCAATGCTGAGGTATAGGTTCTAGATGACATATTTTCCAGAAATCTTCCAGCACATTCATTCTCTGCTTTTAAATTAAAAGTTAATTGCAGGCTTATCTTCGTGACATGAAGGAACTTATTTCATTTTATCTAATTCAATTTTGTCTCTTATCACTTGATTATATGCAAACACATACTTCAAATTGGATACTAGTTTTTTTCTTCTGTTCTTCAATATTGGCAGCAATCTGTTAACAAATTATATAATCTAGCATGACGTCTTGATTCATGAAAGGGGCAGCATGGGAGGGTTCTTTGTGCAACTATAGTTTTTACTGTAGCATGGACGGTAGGGGGGAATTTCAATGACTCACTTTATTAGCTTTTATACTTTTAGTATAATATGCATAATGTTATAAAAAATATTATATTAAGTTGGTGTGCTTTATTTCCTACACCTTAGCCGATCTCTTACTCTCTGTAAAATTATTACTTACAATGCTGTTGATAGTTTTCCATGGTGGAAAGTCATTGGACTAAAATCACATATCAGATATAAGCGGTAAAATTATTTTTAACATGCTGCTTTTCTTTAACAGTTTGTAGGTTACAGAGAATATTTTTGCTGGTTCATGACAACTTTATAGGTCCTTTCTTTTCTCCTGATATCTTAAACTTAGTTATAACAGCTAAATCTTGTGGAAAAATAACAAAAAAATTTATCATTATTGGAGGTTGGCAACTATTAGATTCATAATTATGACTAATCTCAACATCAATTTTGTTTTCTTTATGGATATGCTGCAGGGTATCTTGCATCTCATTCTGTCACCTCTGTGTTCGGTGATATTGGTTTTAGTTCTCTTCTTACATAATCATATGTTGAGCTTTTCACTTTGCAGGTATGCAAGTTTAGTAAACATTGCAGAAGCTGTGATAAATGTGTGGATGGGTTTGATCATCATTGTCGGGTAATATTATTTTTTATATATCTTTGTTAGTATCTTCTTCATTATCAGCTTGAAACTCAGAATGTGTTGCCTATATGTCACACTTACTGGCAGTGGCTTAATAATTGTGTGGGGAGGAAAAACTACATTACATTTATAGCTCTGATGGCTACTAGCCTCGTCTGGGTATGTATAAAATTCTGTTTCCCTTTTTTTGTAACCTTTCTGACTTGTGATATGACTGCATGCTGATTATTCAGGTCTAATTTTCATCTATGTATTCAATCTACCAGCTTGCCATTGAAATTGGAGTAGGCATTGCTGTTTTTGTACTCTGCTTTGTTGATAAGAAGGGAACAGAAGCCAATATCAAGGAAAAGCTTGGAAATGGTTTTTCTCGTGGTCCAGTTGCTGCTATCATAGTAAGTTTGAAGGATCAAAGATGTCTGTTGCAATTATATGGGTTATTCTCAGTCGTAATCAGTCATATTTAGAGTATTAACACTCGGTTGGTTTTTTCTAGTGAAATATTAATGAAAAAGCATGATAGATAAAGTTTCTTTTATGACTTTCAAACAACACTGGCCGCTAGATAATTGCTATGTGTTTTAAGAAGTCTGCTCCTTGGTATCTTTTTCAGATGAATCTCTCATGTTTTCTCTTTTTGAGACTTTGATGGACTTCTCACATTTTCATTGACATGATTTTGCTGAGACTTCCACTATTTTTGGTCATATCAGGCTAGATTCTTGCATTGATTACATTCAAGCATATTAGATCAGTTTCTCTGCTGATCAAGTGATCATTTTTCTACGACTCATTTTGCCTTTATACTATCCTGTGCTTCTTTATCACGATTGTGTTATTGCAGCATGAGTGTGAAGAATATGAGAAAACTCAAGTATTAATCCCTTCTCTTAATGTCAAATAATTTTATCTTATATATGCTTCAGTTACTTCTGCAATCAATGCTCTTAAACAGATTCCATTTGCTGACTGCATAATATGGTAACTTAGCAGATACAATGGTAACAATACCCTTATTTTGGAAATTCTTGCTTGTGTAGGCCATCTGTATTGCGGTCTCATTTTTAGCATGTGTACCTCTCGGAGAACTTTTCTTTTTCCACATGATACTGATAAAAAAGGTTTGTCTTGAAACATAGTTCAGTTACATTTAAAGTATTGCACGCATCAACAATTTCATTCCTTTCCTCCTTTTCTAGGGAATTACCACCTATGAATATGTTGTTGCAATGAGAGCGATGAGTGAGGCACCTCCAGCATCAGGAGATGAAGAAGAACCTAATACTCTTTACTCCCCTACGAATTCCGCAACAACCAGCTTAAGCATCGGAAGTTCTCTTGGTCTTCAATATAAAGGTGTATGGTGCACACCTCCAAGGGTATTTGTTGATCAGCAGGTGAGGCTTCACCTAGTATTTGTGCCACAGCTAAATGAATTGTGGAGAAGCAATTATTTTTGGACTAGAATGATGGAACCACTAAGATGATAATGCTTATGCACGAGGCCGGCTATTATTACTTTTTTCTTCTCTGATTTTGTTGTTTTGCTCATGAATTTTGAAAAAGCAGCTAATTTCTATCCATGTTGATCATTCAGTTAATTTCTTTCATCAGGATGAAGTCATCTGTCATTTGGGGCCTGGAATGGTGCCTTCAACTGTCGATCCAGATGCAGTTGGGTCTGTGGAAAGAGCCAACAAGTCCAAAAAGGCTGTTAAGATTAGTGCTTGGAAGCTTGCCAAATTGGACTCTAATGAGGCGATAAGAGCAGCAGCGAAGGCCAGGGCATCATCTTCGGTCCTTAGGCCCATAGAGGCTCATCATGTGCCTCATACTGATGGTAGTTCTAGCGGCAACACAAGCGTGCGGAGCAGCTTGAGCGCTGATTATAGTGCGAGTAAAGAATCCAGAAGTGAAGTGAAACAGTCTCCTCTAAGAAATTCCGAACTGCAAAGTATTGCTAGCAAGGAAGACTTTGAAACTGGCACACAAACTGCTAGCAGCCTTAGCAGTCCGGTTCACATTTATGAATCTGTTGCTCCCAGCTCACTCCCTTTGCAACATCCTGTGCGGCGGCCACCTCATTTCATTCCAAGGGGTCCTCCACACTGAGCGGTGGCCACCTCATTTCATTCCAAGGGGTCCTCCAACTAACCAAAACAACACAATGTTCCAATCTTCTGCTGCGGTTGTTAGGGACAACAAAAGGGCTACTGTGGTTTGGGATCAAGAAGCCGGTAGGTTTGTCTCGGTGCCAGCTGCTGCCGGAATGGTGAGCACAGAGGTGCCACCTAGAACCTCTCGGGTTTCCTTGGTTAATCCTTCTGCAGAAACTAGTACTTACGACAGAAGAGCTACTCCTCCGAAGGCTTCTTCCTCGAAGTTGCCGCCTTTATCACAACAAGGGAGATTGGTGTACACTGGACGGTCAATCTTTTTTGGAGGGCCTCTTCTAAACGATCCTGTTAGAGATGCTGTAAGAAACAATAGCAGTTCAGATGTGATACAAGGCAATAACAAGGAATCAAATGCAGATCATGAGGAGAGAGGAGGTAAATGGTAGACCCTTTACCTGTCCTGGAGCTAATCTGACACCAAGTGATCACTGTCCAAGGAATCAAATTTGTGAGGTTGACTGCCGCTTGTACAAGGTTTAAGGAACCATACTCTCCTGACGACTCTCGATTCTCCGTGCATCTCATGACAATTTCTTCCCGTGATTAGAGCTTCTCTTTCAATCGATATCTACCAAATGATGGTTTCATGCATATGTATATTTCTTCTCTTTCTTATGTTACTACCAAATTTTACAGACAGGCTATCATTTAATTGCTACATTTATTGGGAAGTTGCAGTTGAATGCCCTTCTTTCACAATTGTTTGTCACTGTTGCCACAGATTTTTGGGGTTGCAAGTTAGTGAACAAATTGTAGTCTTATGTCCCATTTTAGATTGCTATAGAATGAAATATAAAGGAAAAAGGAATTTTGTGCAGAACTGTAGTCTTTTGTACAATCCTCCATGATATATATATATATATATATATATATATATATACACGTACGTACGTACATGATCCGGTATATCGAACGGTTGAGATGCGGGATTGGAGGGTCGTGATTGGAAGCGGGGTTGGAGGGGATACTTCGGTCTGTTCGTGTGGCGGTCTTGTGGAGATGACCTATTTTATTGATCGTCCGCGCTGCACCCGTCACCCTCCATTCCCATTGCTGGATCACCGACGAATGCCGCCGATTTCCGAGACCGGGGATCCCTCGAGAATGGACATCTCCGATCTGGTGATTAGTTATCAGGTATATTTTGGGCCTAAAACACATCACAGTCGATGTCACACGCCAAATCAGATTCCGTATCAAGGCGCTACTCGGCACGTCTCATCCCGGAAATCCCGAGATGACGCCGCCGCCGAGACACGCCGAGTCAGAGATCATACCAAGGCGTTGCTCGGCACGTCTCGGGAATCCCGGGATGAGGCCGCCCCTAAGACACGCCGAGTCAGAGATCGTACCAAGGCGTTGCTCGATACATCTCGGGAATCCCGGGACGACGCCACCCCCAAGACACGTCGAGTCAATGACCGTACCAAGGCGCTGCTCGGCACGTCTCGGGAATCCCAGGACGATGCCGCCCCCAAGACACGCCAAGTCAAAATCTGTACCAAGGCGCTGTTTGGTACGTCCACCACGCCAACCTGCATACTACCAACCCTCGTATAGTAGTATAAATACCTCTGGCCGGCATCCGGCCCAAGGGGGAAAAATAATTGAACCCACGACTGACTTGCTCGTCGGTGGGGCCAAAGTTGGGAATCACCCGACGAAGACTATTTTTCAAGAAAAGCGGCCGGCCACGACCCGCGACCATCCCAACCTCGAAAGTTGCCGACCGACGTCCCCACGGCGAGCCATCGACCAACACCCGGGCCGAGGAACGCTGATCAGCACCCCGACGCGAGGGCCCGGTCGACCTCGGCATCCAACTAAACCGACAAGAGACTCCCAACATCGACCCGTGGACCAAGCCGTGCTGACTCACCAACCACGGCACATTTGTTCACCAACATTTTGGCGCTAGAGGAAGGGCCATGTCACAGGAGCTCTCCCCGAGGGAGAACCACTGACCGGTCTCCCCTTCGTCGAGCCCGAAAATCAGTCCCTCCCCACACTTAGAGATAGGGGGATCCCGGCCTCGACGCCAGATCGCTACTGGCACCTGTTCAACGACCCGGAGTTATCGCCCCCCGGGCTTACCACAGGACCCTTGGCCATATCGCCCGAGGCGTTCCTCAGCCTAACCAAGCAGGTGCAAGCAATGACAGGAATGATGCAGACGCTCGTTCCACTCATTCCCCAGATCGTGTGGCTAGCAACTCCCCCGACTAACCCAACCCGGCAAAGGCCGAGTAGAGAGCAAGTCGGGACGGGAGAAGCCCGAGAGCAAACAACAGACCCGAGAGGTCCGCCCGAGCAGAGCACGCCCGCACCCTATCGAATCACACCGTCCCGCTCTGAGCCGGACACCATATCGTCTGACTCAGCGGATGACTCGTTCAGAGTCCAACTGACCTGGGTCAACCAACGCCTGGACGAGTTCCAATGCGAGTTCCGGAAATCATAGAACGAGTCCAACGAAGGCGGCTCGGGCGGATCCCCTTTAACTCAAGAAATACAAGACAAGCCTATAGCCCTCAACTTCAGGCTGCCGGCATTGGAGACGTACGACGACGGCTCCGACCCCACAGAGCATGTTGTGGTGTATCGGGCTCAGATGACCCTCTACGACACCTTTGACGCCCTGATGTGTCGGGTGTTCCCGTCCACCTTCAGAGGACCGGTACAAACATGGTTCAGTCGACTACGCCCGCTCTTAGTCTCATCCTTCGACCAACTCGCAAGGGAGTTCGAGCAAAGCTTCCTCGCCAATGTGTGACCCAAGCCTTCCATCGCCACCCTACCGGCGTTATCTCAACACGAGGGTGAATCGCTCTCCCAATTCATGGCACGCTTTGCTGCGGAAATCCGGGGATTCCCGGATGCTCACCCTTCTGTAACCATGCAGGCATTCCTGATGGGCTTGAGGCCCTTGAGGTTCTTTTAGTCACTCATCGAGAAGCCACTCGCGACCATCCCCGAGATGCTCCAGTGTGCCAATCAGTACATCGCCGCTGAAGCCCTAATGACAAGGAGGCGCAAGGACAACAAGAGGTCGAGGATGGAGCAAGCCCGAGGAGTGGCTCCGGCGCCCCCATCACAAGCTTGCAGGAGGCCCGATCGGCCCGAGTCAGAAGCTGCGTCGCCCCAGCCAGCACGCCATGTGGTGCGATGGCACCGCTCGTGACAAAGGGTCTCCCACCGGTAGACCTAAGCCCAAGATCAACTACTTGACCAATGGGACCAGTCTCCTCTCGAGCCACACACTTCGATCCCCTGACCAGCGACTGGCCATTATCGTTATGCGGCTTGCCAGCCCAATTCATTGCCCGGGTCGCTCTAGATCGCTCATCGACTTGCGACCCCCCAGCACCAAGACCTAAGCCTGAGTATAGTCACTCGGCTCACAGGTCTAGCTCCTGCCCGGGTTGCTCTAGATCGCTCACCGACTTGCGACCCGCTGGCACCAAGACTTGAGCACGAGTATAGTCGCTCAGCTCACAGGTTCAGCTCATGCCCGGGTTACTCCAGATCGCTCACCGACTTGCAACCCGCGACACCAAAACCTGAGCCTGAGTATAGTCACTCGGCTCACAGGTCTAGCTCCTGCCCGGGTCGCTCCAGATAGCTCACCGACTTGCAACTCGCTGGCACCAAAACCTGAGCCCGAGTATAGTCACTCGGCTCACAGGTCCAGCTCTTGCCCGGGTCGCTCCAGATCGCTCACCGACTTGCGACCCGCTGGCACCAAGGCCTGAGCCCGAGCATAGTCACTTGGCTCATAGGTCCAGCTCCTGCCCGGGTCGCTCCAGATCGCTCACCGACTTGCGACCCGTCGGCACCAAGACCTGAGCCCGAGCATAGTCACTCGGCTCGCAGGTCCAGCTCCTGCCCTGGTCGCTCCAGATCGCTCACCAACTTGCGACCCGCTAGCACTAAGACCTGAGCCCGAGTATAGTCACTTGGCTCACAGGTTCAGCTTCTGCTCGGGTCGCTCTAGATCGCTCATCGACTTGCGACCCTCCGGCACCAAGACCTGAGCCCGAGTATAGTCACTCGGCTCACAAGTCCAGTTCCTGCCCGAGTCGCTCCAGATCGCTCATCGACTTGCGACCCGCCGGCACCAAGACCTGAGCCCGAGTATAGTCACTCGGTTCACAGGTCCAGCTCCTGTCCGGGTCACTCCAGATCGCTCCCTACTTGCGACCCGTCGGCACCAAAACCTGAGCCCGAGTATAGTTGCTCGGCTCACAAGTTCAGCTTATGCCCGGGTCGCTCCAGATCGCTCACCGACTTGCGACCCACCGGCACCAAAACCTGAGCCTGAGTATAGTCGCTCGGCTCACAGGTCCAACTCATGCCCGGGTCGCTCCAGATCGCTCTCGACTTGCAACCCACCGGCACCAAAACCTGAGCCCGAGCTCAGTCACTCGGCTCACAGGTCCAGTTCCTGCCCTGGTCACTCCAGATCGCTCCCGACTTGCGACCCGCCGGCACCAAAACCTGAGCCTGAGCTCAGTCACTAGGCTCATAGGTCCAGCTCCTGCCCGAGCCATGCCTCGCGACCAGCCTAATGCCCGAGTCGCATCTCGGCAAATCGTGGCTCGCAGCCAATCTAATGCCCGAGTCGCATCTCAGCCAATCCAACACCTGAGCCACGCCTCGCGGCCAGCCTAATGCCCGAATCGCATCTCGACCAATTGTGGCTCGTAGCCAATCTAATGCCCGAGTCGCATCTCGGCCAATCCAACGCCCGAGCCACGCCTAGCGGCCAGCCTAGTGCCCGAGTCGCATCTCGGCCAATCCAATGCTTGAGCCACGCCTCGCGGCCAGCCTAATGCCCGAATCGCATCTCGACCAATTGTGGCTCGTAGCCAATCTAATGCCCGAGTCGCATCTCGGCCAATCATCTAATGCCCGTGTCGCATCTCGGCCAATCCAACGCCCGAGCCACGCCTCGCGGCCAATCGCCTCTCGGCCAATCCAATGCTCGAGCCACACCTCGCTAGCCTAGTCTGTTGCCCGAGTCGCTCCAGCTCGATCTCCGACTTGCGACTCGCTAGCCGTAACTCCGAGCCTCTCCAAACCGGTTATCCGACCTACGACACGTCGGTCTCGCTTCATCTGGCCCCGATTGCCTGATCAGCAGAGTCAACCCTTCCCGAGGTGTGGGGCGCTGCCCCTCCAAACTACCCCATGACGAGCCAATCCAGCAATCAACACAATCGCAGCATTCCGACCCAAGCATGCCTCTCGGCCCTTTTGGGACCCCACGGCACGCCTTGATGGGGGGGGGGGGGGGGGGGGGGGGGCATATTTTGGGCCCAAGACACGTCGCAACCGATGCCATACCAAGGCACTATTTGGTACGTCCACCACGTACCAAGGCGCTATTTGGTACGTCGCAACCGAGTGAATCTCGGGACGACGCCGCCCCCAAGACACGCCAAGTCAGAATCCATACCAAGGCGCTATTTGGTACGTCCACCACGTCAACCCGTGTACTACCGACCCTCGTACAGTAGTATAAAGACCTCTGGCCGGCATCCGGCCTGGGGGGAAAAACAATTGAACCAATGACTAACTTGCTCGTCGGAGGGGCCAAAGTCGGGAATCACTCGACGAAGGTCATTTTTGCAGGAAAGCGGCCGCCCACGACCCGCGAACGTCCCAACCTCGGAAGTCGCCGACCGACGTCCCCATGGCAAGCCATCGACCAACACCCAGGCCGAGGAATGCTGATCAGCACCCCGACGCGAGGGCCCGGTCGACCTCAGCATCCAGCTCAGCCAACAGGAGACTCCCGACATCGACCCGTGGACCAATCCAACGCCCGAGCCACGCCTCGCGGCCAATCTAATGCCCGAGTCGCATCTTGGTCAATCCAGCGCCCGAGCCACGCCTCACGGCCAGCCTAATGCCCGAGTCGCATCTCGGCCAATCCAACGCTCGAGCCACGCCTCACGGCCAGCCTAATGCCCGAGTCGCATCTCGGCCAATCCAACGCTCGAGCCACGCCTCACGGCCAGCCTAATGCCCGAGTCGCATCTCGGCCAATCCAACGCTCGAGCCACGCCTCACGGCCAGCCTAATGCCCGAGTCGCATCTCGGCCAATCCAACGCTCGAGCCACGCCTCACGGCCAGCCTAATGCCCGAGTCGCATCTCGGCCAATCCAACGCTCGAGCCACGCCTCACGGCCAGCCTAATGCCCGAGTCGCATCTCGGCCAATCCAACGCTCGAGCCACGCCTCGCGACCAGCCTAATGCCCGAGTCGCATCTCGGCCAATCCAACGCCCGAGCCATGCCTCGCGACCAATCGCCTCTCAGCCAGTCCAACACTCAAGCCACACCTCGCTGGCCTAGTTCGTTGCCCGAGTCGCTCCACGTCGATCTTCGACTTGCAACTCGTCAAATCTCTAACCGAGTCGCTCCAGCTCGATCTCTGACTTGCAACTTGCTAGTCGTAACTCCGAGCCACGCAAACCGGTTATCCGACCTACGACACGTTGGTCTCGCCTCATCTGGCCCCGGTCGCTTGATCGTTGCCCCTCCAAACCACCCTACGACGAGCCAATCCAGCAATCAACACAATCGCAACATTCCGACCCAAGCATGCCTCTCGGCCCTTTAGGGACCCCACGACACACCTTGACAGGGGGGGGGAGGGGGGGAGAAGTGATAGGGCATATTTTGGGCCCAAGACATGTCACAACCGATGCCACACGCCAGGTCAGAATCTATACCAAGGCGCTGCTCGGCACATCTTGTCTCGGGAATCCCGGGACGACGCCGCCCCCAAGACACGCCGAGTCAGAGACCGTACAAAGGCGCTGCTCGGCACGTCTCGGGAATCCCGGGACGCCGCCGCCCCCAAGACACCCCGAGTCAGAAATCGTACCAAGGTGCTGCTCGGCACGTCTCGGGAATCCCGGGACGACGTCACCCCCAAGACACGCCAAGTCAGATCTGTACCAAGGCGTTGTTTGGTACGTCCACCACACTAACCCGCATACTACCGACCCTCGTACAGTAGTATAAAAACCTATGGCCGGCATCCAGCCCAGGGAGGGAAAAACAATTGAACCAACGACTGACTTGCTCGTCGGAGGGGCCAAAGTCGGGAATCACCCGACGAAGGCCATTTTTGTAGGAAAGCAGTCGCCACGACCTGTGAGCGTCCCAACCTCGGAAGTCGCCGACCGACATCCCCAAGGCGAGCCATCGACCAGCACCCGGGCCGAGGAACGTTGATCAGCACATCGACGCGAGGGCCCGGTCGACCTTGGCATCCAGCTCAGTCGACAGGAGAATCCCGACATCGACCCGTGGACCAAGTCATGCTTACTCACCAGCCATAGCACATTTGTTCACCAACAATTAGTACCCTATCCTTGGTTGTGTTTTCCACATTGTTCTTTGGTTTGTTGTTGTTGCGATTTCCACATTCTTCTTGGATCGTCGTTGTGATTTCCACTTCTTGGACTATTGTTTGTTGTGATTTCCACATTCTTCTTCTTGGATTGTTATTGTGATTTCCAAATTTTTCTTCGATTGTTGTTGTTATGATTTCCGCATTCTTCTGGGATTGTTGGTGTTGCTGTTTGTGTAAATTTCTTGGGCCCTTCTTCTCTTGTTCCTCTTCATTCTCGCGCAACCATCGAACTGATCATGGTGACGCTGTGAACCTACGTGGGCCTTCTGGAACGAACTTGGACTCGATTGATCTGCCAAGAGCTGTCGAAATGGGAATGTACGCTTTGCATTCGGTAAATCAAGGGTTGGCGATCTTGATTATTGATTATTGGCATACAGTGCGAGCAAACCGCCATCGATTGAGCTTGCTCGTTTCTTTAAATCAACGGAATCAGATCCTTCAACGGGCACTGAATTGGCATTTGGAACGAGCTTTCCACAGGTATCCGCCCCCAGATCTCTTTGAGGCCACTCCTCGAACAGGTGGTAGACGTAAGTCGTAACCCTCCTCCCTCCGACCTTCGGCGATCTCTTCTCTTCCTGGGTAGGTCCGGCGACCAAGAAGAGGCCGGAGATACCGCGGAGGAAAACGGTACTTCCTACAGATAGTTGATGGTCTTCATCTTGTTTTTGCTGTGTGGTTATCACCTGATCTGATCGATCTTTGTTAGGTAAAGAGACGGAGTCGCGAGCAAGAAAGAAAAGCTGTTCACAGTGGGCAAGAAAAATGGCGCCTCGCTGGATCTCCCTTCAGGCGATTCATTCAAGAGGTCGGGCTTTCACCTCCCCTGCACAAGAAGGTAATCTTTAGCACATCCAATGATCGGAAGGAGTTTCTACATATCTATCATTTGCAAAGTTTAAAACAGCATATTTGTCGTTATAGTCTTTAATGTAACATATATGCATGTATTAATTATCCTACTCATTATGATTATCAAGTTAAAAAAATATGAATGTGTGAAATGTGTAACATATTTTTATTATTTTTTCCGTAATTAGAGTGCAGCAATAAAGTTTATGTAGGATGTTAATGTTAATTAGAGTTTTTGCTGACAATTAAATGATAATTTGCTAATGAAGTTTAATTATAGGGGTGTGTATGTATATGTTTAAGTTATTACAAGAATAATTTGGTGTCTAAGTTGTTAATTTTATTGACAACTTAGACACCAAATTAGACTTGTTAATTTTATTGAGCACTTAAAAACCTTAAACTAAGTTGATAATAGTACATCATCATATTCTTATAAATTATTCTAACGTCTTAATCCACTTTTGATGTCTAACTAAGAAGTGTTAGAGATTTAGGACCTAGTCATTATGAGATCCTCTTCATGATGCATTAGAAAACTTAAACTTATTTATTTAGGACCTAATCATGATAAATCAAAACTTGAACTTCTTTGACGTCACAGGAAGATATTATTGACGTTTGAATCAGCCCAATATGGTTTAGACTTGTGTGCACAAGGTTGTCCAAGGTGTCCCTAAGATGGAAACATTGAGCTCTTATTGTGTCATTCGCGTAAAAACCGAGATTGGAAAAGGTTTCCTGATTCGATCTCTCCTCCTCCCCTCCGACACCCAAGTTAGTAACTTGAGATAGTTGAGTATGATCGTCAATGGTAAAAAGTAATCCCTAAGTTTTTATACTAAAGTGATGAAATATTATGTAAAATATTTTTTGGAGGGATAATTTTAACTGGTTTTAACCATCTCAATTTGATCATATATCAGTGGAGCGGACAAGACTTTTGGTTGGACAAATAAAGAAACAAGACCGGCGATTAGGTGGCAGGCATACCAATTAAATTTTGCCCCATGATAGATCAATGGAAACAGTCAACCATGGGTTCCACGTATCTGCACCAGATTCAATCATTCAACACGTAGTAATGAATTTGCTTTGCAGCCAAAGCAGAGTATACAATAAGCTGACATCTTGTTCGGCAATCATCGACACTTGTGATGATTGTTTCTTGTCATAAAAGAGTGGCCTCTTTCTTCGCCTCCCCGAGGTGTCGTTGCGTGTACACAACTTGAAAACAATGGCCTCTTAAGCCTTCATCTCAAGCTGCCTTTTCTAATTATTGTATTGCTATGGGAGTGTTTTTATACTGGAACCAAAGGATGGCAAATCCAGGAGCATCTAATCTTATCATTCAAAAAATAATAATGAAGAATGACTGCTGGGACAATGTGTCCATATAATTGATGAAATATTAATCCTCATTCTTCGGATAATATGGTTGACCTTTCCATTGGATGGATGGGCAAGTTGCTTTCAGACATTAGATACTAGCTGATTTATCTCATTTACATTTTGGGACCAGCATGCTCTTCTTATTAATAAGTGCTCTTGTTGTTTTCCTTCCGATTGTTCATGTCAGGCCTGCTCTCTTTCCAATAATCACAAAAAGTAGAAGCAGGGGTGACGAATCAACACTGTTTATGATCATCTCTTGGTCTCAGATAAGTAAGTTCTTATACGGTATATTTTGGCAGTCTGAACACGTCATCACATGTCAAGACAGACCCCCATGTCGTACATCCTGTCCAGAGAGTACGTACCTAGAGGATATGTCACACGTCCCGTCCCGAGAGCTCGAGGCGATGTTGTCTGATGTCGCTCTGCACGTCTCGGAACGACAGCCGGTCAGAAGGGTCGTCCCATCCCTTGGGGGACAACAGTGACGCCAAATCGACGCACCCTCAACCCTCGCGCCACGGTATAAAACCCCTGGCCGGCCCCCGGCCAGGGGAAGGGACAAGAACAAAAAGGGGAAAAAGCAATCCCTCTAGTGACTAACTTGCTCATCGGAGGGGCCACAGCCGGGTACGACCTGACTGAGGCCCCTTTTGCAAGAGGGCGACCATTCATTGACGATGAGGGACTTAGCATGAGAGCGCAATCCACCTGGAATCGAGGAGTCATCAATCAGCCTCGACCCCGACCAACGCCAACCAGCACTCCTTCCCGAGGGCGCGGTCACCTCACGAAGACGGGCTATCAACGACCCCGGAGAAGGAGAGATGCAGCTCGGCATATACAGCGCTCGGATCGACACACCAAAGAACACTAATCAGCATCCCATCGTGAGTGCCCGATAGACCTCGGCATCCAGCTCAACCGACAAAAGACTCCCGATATCGACCCGTGGACCAAACCGTACTGACTACTGACCACGGCATATTTGTTCACCGAGACTTTCTTCCACCTACATATATTTGTAGTAGGAATAAAAACCCCACAAAAATATAAGAGCAGGGCTTCAGTCTCTCACCCAAGAAACACACCCAAGTCGCCACAGAATTGGAAGTATAGTGACTGTCAAGTTATAGTGGCATTAAATTTTTACACGCAAAATAAAAAAAGGAAGTCAGCTGTTGAATTTTATTCGTTAGAAACTCTGCGCATTTTTTTGCATAGAAAGTCTGCATTAAAATAATTTTCTCATCTTGAGCATATTATTATTATTATTATTGTTGAACTTATAATAAGTAAGGAATTAGTGACCTTTCAATCATTTCGGTTGTTTCTGCCTCTGTAATTGTTTGCTATAATCCCTTCCTCTCATTAATGGATCCATTCATCCCCAGTATTTCGAGGATAGATTGCGTAAATAATAAGTAGAAATTCTTATTCATTATGATTGAAGTCGAAGAAACATATCATTGAGATAACACAGAGGCTCTCAGCCTTCTCTCTCTCTCCCACTGCATAAACAAAAGAACAAGCTGCTGGTTCATTGCTTGTAGGAGAGAAGCATCTCGCGCTGCTCGGCCGCATCCAGCACCCGGAAGTTGGCAGGTCTGTAGTACCCGGTCACCGGATCCGGGATCCAGGAATTGGACGAACCAGAGGCGGCGGCAGTCGAGGAGTCTACAACCTTCCGCACCACCGTTTTCTTTTCCGCCGACCTTCCCACAGCCGCCGCTGCTGCAGCGTATCCCCGCCTGTAGGAGACAGAAAACAGAACAGAGGTAAGTATGGGTCCAAAGGTTCATCCATATATGATATAGATAGATAGAGAGAGAGAGAGAGAGAGATGATGATGATGATGATGATGATCCTACCTGTTCACGAAGAGGGTGATGCTGTCGGAGAGAGATGCCGCGAGAGCAGCAGCACCCGAGAGAGAGCGAGCCATCTGGTGTGTTAGATGTGAGCTTTCTTTCTTTTCTCAAGGTAGTAGTAGTAGAAAGAAGAAAAGAGGTGGATGAGGCAGGAAGAGTGAGAGACGAGGAGAAGGGACGAAGCGATGGATGGAAGTCTGCCTTCCTATTCCTCGCTCTTCTTGATCTCCTCGCTCTGGATGGGGCGGAAGAGAGAGGGTGAGAGACGTGTCTTTATAACAAAGGTTGCGGGAAAGGGGGGACGGGCTTTGACTGACCCGTGTGCCAGCGAGAGAGAGAGAGAGCGAGAGAGAGAGGGGAAAGAAGGAAGAAGGCGCGCTGGCATATCAATTGTGGTGGCTCGGAGAGAGAGAGAGAGGCGAAAGAAGAAAGAAGGCACACTGGCATATCAATTGTGGTGGCTCTTGCGCGTCGCCATAAGCCGCGTGCGTCGTCGGCTGGCATCACTATGTAGTCTTTACGGTAAGAGTTCCCATGTCTTGGCCGGGGCAGGAGACATCGTTCCTCCACCTCCCAAGTTGTGGGTCCCGAAAGTATTTTTTGTCGCTTCTTCCGTAAGGAAGAAAGAGATGCTTCATATGTTGTTCGGTGTCGGTCCATCGATCGTCCTTGTGGAGAACGAGGCGATGGTGGATCCTGGTGGGGTCAGAGAACATGACCCGAGTGGGTTGAAACGGTTGCCCCCACGTTTCTAACGCTTCGCTTTGCCGACGAGGTCAAGGCGGCGGTTTTTCTTGGAAAGGTGCGTGCATCTGGGTTCCCCATGTTGACCGAGTCGGCGCCGAATTAGTAGTACTAGACCGATTGGTTTACGTGTTCCCGGCCGACGCATCGAACAAAGTCTTGGGAGATCCAAAGGAGATATTTTCTCGTCGAGAGTAAAAATACATACATACATACAGAAGCCATGGAACAAATCAAATCCAATCCATCACAATATTTCAACGCAACAATACATCAAATAAAAATTAATCCTAGTTATCAATAACAAATAAAACAAATGGATCTTAAAGGAAGTAAAATTTTTTTAAAATAACACAAAGTTGGATTGAAATCCCACGATTCCAAGTTTCCAAGAAAACTTAAAAAACTGATGAATTCAGTCAGGGATACGATTGCTGCCAAAAAAGCTTTTCACAAGATAAATCCTAAAAAATCATCACATGCATTAATCTCAGGTTCTCTCACTTTGCTGCTACCCAACCTTTGGATATAATCATAAATCTGAAAAATAGGAAAAGTCCAAAGCAAAGAGTATTTCCATATGACCATTACAAATCTGGACTTGGCTCTCTGATGCCACCATGTCCTCCAAACTTCCAGAATCAAAACCTTAGTCCACTACACTGGACAAGATCAATTACAGTTTCAGATCGATCACCACCTTTCACCTTTCGATATCATTTCCAGCTGAGCATGGTCTGCCAGGAAAGCCCAAACCCAAGAACAAAATGACACATCATACAATGGCACCAATGTCATCTGCTGCATCAGATGCTCCATCTAGGGTGCCGCCGCCCTCCGTGTTATCAGCATTGTTGTTGTTCAATAATTTCTCCCTCAGCTTCATCGTTAGTTCTTCTCGGACCCCCTCATTCTCCGTGAGATAGAGTTTAAGGGCATCTTTTCCACGGAAGCTCTTTCCGTCAAAACCATAGAAAGCACCACGTTTTGAGATTAAGTCGTGCTTGCAACCTAGTTCTACCATCTCTGACACACGGGAGATCCCCTTGCCAAACTCGATCTCAAACAGTGCTGTCTTAAATGGAGGGGCATGTTTATTCTTCACAATATTCACCAGGCAATTGCTCCCCAAAGTCTGCCACAATGTCAATCATGATATGTCCGATGAGAAAACAATTACTTTTGAACTAAAAGCCTAGCTTTTCACAAATGAAAGGGTTCAAATATAACGATGGCAAAGACTTCCCACTCCACAAGTTAACCATAAACTCACTGTGATTAATTAGAATTTTATGGCAAATCCAGTTCTGGACAAAATGTTTAGTGAAACTACAATCACTATGGCAATTGAATTTTGTGTAATTATAATACCTCGTCGCCTTTTTTAACCAAGCCAAATTTTTTGACATTAAGGCGAACAGATGAATAGAACTTTAAGGCATTGCCGCCAGAGGTCACTTCTGTTGACCCACCAAATCCAAATGTCTTCATAGTTGATCTAACCTACAAAAATGGGAGGACACACCAAGAATTTAGTAAATGCATCTCAGGTTCCAAACTTTTGCTGTGTGGCAATGGAAAAATATCAGAAATTCACCGGAACCAATGTAGGTATTTTACGAGTGTCCTGCATATACCATGTTACATGTTTACAAAGACAATTCGTGGCAATAAGACCAGCGCACAGCTTCATTTCATTGCAGTGTTGCCGTATGAATCAGTCATTCAATTAAATGATTTTCAATGCTTCATTGAGCTTGCAATTTTCTCAACTAAACACAAAAATACAAAGTCAAGGTGGGTATAATCAAACAAATTTTCTTTTTGTTCATGTCACTTAGGTATATATGCAATATGGCAGGCCCAGCACACATTATGCATGTAAATAAGCCCCCCGAGGTGCAATGCCATATACCATAACATCCATCAACTGATTGCTAATGGCTGTCAACAAATTCATGAAGCAGGAGCCAAATTCCAGTGTAGTATCAAAAATCCATAACTCAAAATACCATCATCAATTTGACAGCACAGAAAGCTGTGGATAAATACAAACCAAAAAATATAACTTGTGACTATCTATCATTACCATGTATAAAAACTGGAATCAACTGCTTAGCCTATATTAGAATTATCCTTCAGATAATGCAGCCATGATGTAGGAAACACAATTTTTTGTAAATGACACGTACAAAAAATTATATCTAAGGAGGCCCAAACAAAGATAAAAAGCCTCCAGAGAAATGGTGGCGTTAAAGCTCAAGTTCAATTCTTAAATTTATGAAGCTTTTATATCAATTACATATAAGAGAAACTCTGAGCAAATATAGCTGAAAACATGCTTGCATGTGTTTAAAACTTACCTGATTAATAAATAACAAGAGTGTCTGCGACTGGGAAAGTGAATGGGTCAACTTGCGAAGAGCTTGGCTCATCATCCTTGCTTGGAGTGCCACATGGGCATCTCCCATTTCACCATCAAGTTCAGTTTTAGGTACAAGGGCGGCCACCTGAACTCCAGAAGAAAATCAAGGGCAAAAGGTTATCAACATATTTTAACACCTATTTTTAAATTTTTAAACTTCAAAATTTTCGGCTATCAAAATACTTCTAGATTTGTCCACCATTGCAGTGTCCAAAATAACTTGAATATGCAGACTCAAGATCAATGAGAATGTAATTAGCAGGAAGATATTTCACTTTACAGTTTATACAAGAAATGTATGTTACAGAATCTCATGCATATATCATCAGTTGAATGCAAGACTTCATGTCTGACAAACTATAACAATTAGACCATGATGCAAAATCCATCTCTAGGTTCAAGAAATAGAAAAAGGAAAGAAGCAGAGATCTTTAAGTAACAACTCATAGTCCTTTACGACTTACACTGTCTACAACCACAACATCAACCGAGCCACTCCTAACTAGAGTATCGACGAGACTAAGTGCCTGCTCACCACAATCTGGCTGTGAAAGAAGAAAATTATCAGTGTTAACACCAATAACCTTTGCCAACGCTGGATCCAGAGAATGCTCTGCATCTATGAAAGCACAATAACCTGTAAAATAAAACAAATCTAGAAAGTTAGTGCATGCAGGATAGATTAACTATGAAGTGTTTGAGATATTAGAAATACCAAGATCGCCTAAGGATGTTTAATTTACTCTTTATAAGAGAGTGTCTTTTATGTATTCCCCTGCCCCATGCACCACAATAAGTTGTGCGGTGATAAAATTAATTCTTTCAGAGGCATGATTATCAACATACAATTCAACTGTTTCAGCAATATGCACTAACTTTTTCGATTGACGATCATGCCAACTACTGCATATTTCTCTCTAAATTGTATATTAAAGACTACCAACTGTTTCATAAATATGCAGAACATTACTCAAAGGAAGCATGTCAGATTGCAAGAAGCCCAAACAACATTACCTCCGTTCTTCTGTGCTTCTGCAATAACATGAAGAGCAAGTGTAGTTTTTCCAGAAGCTTCTGGACCATATATCTCCACAACACGGCCCTGCCAGACACAAAAGGCAAGCATTTCAGAACCCAGTGGATAATTACATAAAAAGAGTTATTAACATATCCAACATTTTTTTATAGTCAATACTCAAAAAGTGACCGGTGGGACATTGTTGCTAATGTTGTTGGCCACTTGATGAAAGCAAATTAATGGGTTTTTTTATGACGAAAAGGAAGAAGAAGTGTGACAAAATTGAGCACACGTCAACAGCACAATGAGAATTATACCTCTGAAAAAATAACATTCGTCCCCCATCACATGTTCAGGGGCCACTTTTGATCATATAATGGAAGCTTATTTCAATAAACCGACAGAAATATTATCATTCACCCAAAATGTCTGCATAACCACATACAAGTGTCTGCTTTTTCGACATTGCATATGGTATAGATCCCATTAAATAGGAAAACCAATTTCAGGCAGTAAAGAAGAAAGTGCATATCTATGGCCTGGCAAATTCCTGAGATCAGATTGATCATTTTGTTTTTTGAATTATAAGAGCCAACCTGGGCCTTTTATATCTCTGCCTAAAATAGATTCAAAATGATGGGAGCTCCAAGCTCCGTCAAGGATCAAAAGCATTTGATTCCTCTACATAGATGAGAGGGAAGAATACTTAGATAAGGTTACACTAGAGGATAATTGCAATTATATAGACAAGGTTACATGCCATAAATTATGATGAATCAGCCAACGCATGACGAGATAACTATAGTAAATACAAAGTAATTCTATGGGAGAACATTTGACTTGCCCAGGAGCAACATCAAAGTAAATCATTGCTAATCCTCCATGTTCTAAATTTCACACATAATGGGTGTCACTCTGATGAACTCCAGCATCATGATACCAAGTATAAAGCTTCATCAAGGATCAAAAGCATTTGATTCCCCAGCATCGAAGATGAGAGGGAAGAATATAATAAACACCACACCTGGCCTCGACGACTTCGAGGGAAAACAAACTGTTCAAGCCACTTCAACAACCTTGTAGGAGCCATCACTTAGGTGTGAGCTTCTCACAGATGTTCGGATAACTCATTTGTGCAAGACAAAGTTGAGATGAAACAGAATTTAGCTGGTGATTTTAACAGGGTTCATGGTGTGCTGAGTTTGTTAAGATTGTGCTAATGATTTGTCAAGTTGTTAATGCAAGTATTCAAGACTATAAATGAGCATAATGTTGCGCTATTTGGATTGACAAATTGTCCTCACTTATATGGTGGAAGTGTCCAAGATATCTACAAACAGCCAAATGCCTCAATAGCTGGGACAACATGTTCTTCTATGTTACCATCATGCAAATAATTATGAAAAATTAAGCTCAATTCAGAGATTCATATTGAACTACATATAAAGGAAAACAAAAAATGTGAGAGAATTAATAAGCTACTTAATCTTAGAATAAGCACAGAACTAAAACTACCATCAAGAGAATATATATTACTATATAAAATATAATGTTTCAGAACTATATTACTTTAACTGCGACTACTAACGAAGTCTAAGAACTAATCAATTTGTTAAAGAACTCATCCAACGGTACAAATATTTAGCGGACTTGACAAATATAAGTGGATACCTTCGGAAGACCACCAATTCCCAATGCCATATCCAATGTAAAAGATCCTGTAGACACAACAGGAACTTCTTTAGGAGCAGCAGAACGGCCAAGCCACATGATCGAGCCTTTTCCATACGAAGTTAAAATCTGGTCCAAGGCTTGCTGTAAAGCCAGATCTTTCTTCGATGGGTCCTTTTCACCAGTTTCGGTTCCAACTGGCTTCGATTTACTTTTTCCTACAATAACACACTTTGCAGTTCAGGTTCAGATCAACCAAAATGGCACCGATCAATAGCCTAGTACCTGGACAAGGCTGAAGAAAATCCCATGCATGTGTGCATGACTCGAACCATCAAAAAGAACATAACTTCTTAGGGAAATTTTGAGATTGTGTAGTACAGGTGTCAATCATAAGACATACCTAATCATCCACCTAAACACCTCTTTTATCTCAGGATTATCAGAATATAGATCAGAGAAAATAAAATGACCATGAAAGAGTTACTGTATAACCTAGCATAATCTGTTGATAAACATTTGCCATATTGCTTTACAGTTGAAGTGTTGTTAGCTTCGTTGCGTATATACCAGGTCTTCCATTTGACTATATAACGAATCGACAGAAATAAAAAGAAAGAAAAGAAAGATGCTGGAAGTGTAAGAACACCATAATCATGTATACATGAATCATGTACTCCTGTTACCTTTACTAGAAAAGTTGTAGAATTGAATATTAGCTCCCCTGATTTCTGTCCCATATTTCTGCAAGAAGAAACATTTGCAACAAAACAATTAGCAATGTGACAGCAAGCAACAAAATAGTCCAAACTGTGACGACTGAAATCTTCTTTTGATTGATCATATTGAAACTAAAACCTGGTCATTACGGTTTGCAGAATCATGAAGAAAGAAATGCTAAATGGAAACCAGAAAACCCTTTCCTTACTATCATTAACTTTACTGTATTATACCGTTGATCATCAGTAGAAAAATGATTAAGTGCTTGAAATAGACCACAAAACACTAAGAAGGACTTTATTTTTCGTCCAACAAAGGTTTCTTAGTTTCAAGAATTCCATCTTTGTAACCTGATGGAACCACAGAACGATTGAAACAAATGATTTAAGTCCAGAATAGAACATACGAGGCAAAGAGAAGCGCACTAGAAAAACGCCGCCATGGCTGAAGACTCTGATAAGGGGGATGCCTTAGACAAAGGAGAATAGGCGACGAAGGTATGGAAACGTCACATGTTTGTTGCCGTGGTGATCATTAGGGATTCCAAAACCTTCTCTTACAGAAAAGGGTTTAGGATTTGGGGTGCACGACACGATTTTACGTTCAAGAGAGGCTTTCTTGGTGTAAGGAAGTCGGTCTTAGTAACCTGATGGCACAGCATAACGATGAAAACAAATGATTTAGGTAGAGAATAGAACCTCTGAAGCAAAGACGGCTCACTTAAAGAAAGCACACCCGAGACAGTCGACCACCAAGAACTCTCATTCGGCTTCGAGACCAAGGTAAGGAGAACCTCGCACGTGACTTGCCGTGGCGGCCATTAGGGATTCGAGAACCCTCTCCGACAAAGAAGGGTTTAGGGTTTGGGGCATTTTTCCCTCCTTCCTCTTTCATGCGTATATTAATGAAAATGACTACCACAAATCACGTTCGACAAGGGTTTCTTGGTGTAAAGAAATCGATCTTAGTGGACGCATTGCAGAAGGATGGAAACAGAAGATTTTTGAGTCGAGAACAGAACCTCTGAGCTAAAGAAGGCTCGCTTTAAAGAAGCGGAACGGAGAAGCCTCGCCATGGCTGTCGACCACCAAGAAGTCTTCTTCCCCCACCAAGAAGAGGCAAGTCTTACAGAAGAAGGAGCGGCGGCGAGCAAGGGAAGTAAAACCTTTTCGCCGTGGCGGCTCCGAAACCCTCTCCCAGCGAAAGCAGGGTTTAGGGTGCGGGGCGGTCTTTCCCTCCCATTCATGCATGCTTTATCTAGGGTAAGAAATCGGCCGCTACTCGAGTGGCCTCCTCGTGTAACGGGTACAGGTGGCCGTCAGCGGTTGGCCGACGTCTGGGTCTCTCCATCAGAACCCATCAACGGTTGTGATGATCGCAGAACAATTTTGTGGGGATTTTTCAACAAGTAAAATGTTTGGAAATATAAGAAAATCAGTAATAGTGAAATTATTTAAATATGAGATATAAAAAAATTATTAAGCCAATAATATTTTTTGGATCATCGGATATTCGCACCATTATTTTTTTTTAATTTGTAAAGGGTAAATAATGAATTATAATATTAAATTCTCTACCAACTAAACTAAACTAAACTAAACAGGCTTATCTTCGAAATTATATTATTAAAATAAATGCATGAAATTACTATTAAATATATATATATTTTTATAAAAAAGAATAAATTGATATATTTCTAAAAGGGGATAAAATAAAATAGAACGTTAAAGATAGCATGAATAATATATTATAATTATAAAATATAAGATAGTTAGTAAGGTGTGAATGAATAGTGATTAAAAGAGGGAGACCAAAAAAATATTTTACTAACATTAAAAATATTTTATTTTTTGATAAAATTCAAGGACGACGACACGAATAGTTGTTGTCGAAATATCGATTTAAAAGCACAATAAAACAAAATATTTGAAAACCTATTTCTATTACACACGTCATCACCACATCCTCGGCAGTGGGTAATGGTGAGTGCCGCAAGATCAAATCAAGCATAAGGGGGGTGGGCTTCTTCTTCTTCTTCACCCACCATCGTATTAGTATGGTCTCATCAAAGCGAGCAGTACAATCAAACACCCAATCATCAGTAACTTGCGTGCCAAACACATATAGTTTTCACATGATCATCTGAGTCAGCTTTTGGTGCTTTGTATAAAGTCGGGACCCGATGATGTCTCCATCAGACATCTATCTAGCGATCATAAACCGAGGAAGAGAACACAAATGCTAAGCTCGGTTGGTGCCAAGAAGCTTCTGCTTTGTTCCTGGAAACCACTCGGTTCTCTAACACATTAATCTCTGGAGCACTTCTCTGATTTGGGATGGGGAGACTCGATTCTGGGACTTCCTTTTGACATGTTCTTGAGGCATCTTCTTTAGAAAAGGTAAAACCAAAGAAAGAAAGAAAAGTTCTACTCCAACGTAGCAGAAAAGTGGTTCCGAACTAAAACAAAATGGAGTATGCAAACAGAGAAAGAGTGCATTAATGGAGTGTGTCTGTGAATGTGTATGTTTTTATTTTTATTTTTCCTTCAAACAATCATTTATTTAATGTGGAATTTTTGCATGAATCTAATCGAATCGAATCTACATCCATTTTTTATAGCCTAATATATATATATATATATATATATATATAAAATATGTTTATTTATCGAAGTAAGAACAAAACAATGTCATCTGAGAAGGAACAGAGTACATGAGGGGGAAAATAGCAAAGCGAGGGTATTTTGGTCAATACACCAAAACCAGGTGCCCGGCCAAAGCAGAACCGGTACGACACTAGGCGAAACCACCGGCCACGGCCCGCCCTTTTCGGGTCGCCCTCCCCGGCCGGCCGCGCTCCGACTGGGCTCCGACGTCAGCCGCTGAGGCAGCCGCGGCGGCGAGGGAGCATTGGTCCCTCCGCCCGCTCTCCTCGTCCATAAATATCTGGCGGCAGCGGCACTCCACGCTGCAGAACGCTCGGTCCCCCCTGCAGGGCGAAAACCCACCTGAGCGAAACTTGGAGAGCGAACAAACCGGGCAGAGATGAGAATGAGCGGAAGCCAAAGGTTCTGTGACTCACCTGTACATGTAGATATCATTGCCCTGTTGCAGCTTCTTCCGGCAAAGGTAGCAGCGTTCCAGGAAAGGGCTGGTAGCGAAGGAAGAAGGAGGAGAAGAGAGAGAAGAGTTCTTAACGAGGGAGGTTTTGCTTAAGATGTGAGTGTATTTTGGCAAGCTGTTGTGTGTTTCCAAGAGAACGCTTAGACCAGCCATGTCACTGTCGTCGCCGCTGCCGCTACTACCGTCGATATATATGCTCTCCTTTCCTGCGTGGCGGTGGCGCTGCGAGGGCTTTAAAGGGGAAGGGCAGCGTGTGGTGCACCGCAGGAACAGGTTGGTGGAGTGCAAGCGACGAAGGGGATTGGGGAAGAGTAGGATGAGAGGGACGGGGAGCTTTTGGATTCTTGGACATGGGCGGGTGGTTTGTAGTCGACGCGAGAGTACACATCAACCGAGCATCTGATTGGCGAATGTGGTCATCGTCTGCGATCCGAAACGGAACTCGGTGGCCACCACCTCGTAGCCAAGGCAAAAGAGGTGTGGCAGCACGCCAACAGCAACAAGCTGCAGACTGCTGAGCGCACAGGGCAACAGGATTTGCTCGCAAACGATGTTTCATGCACAGCACTTGTGATCAGAAGCCTCCATTTCCGAAGAAAAGCTTCCGAAAGGCTTAATAGTAGTTTCATCGCGTCGACAAGCAGCTTTCGGGTCATCATAGTGCTGTTGTCAGTGATTAACACCGGGAGAGTTGTGCAGGAAGGTTTGCTGGCTCATCGTCATCATCAGGGGAAGCAAACGATACATTTCCATCAGTACAAGGCATCCGAGTCATTAGCTGTCGATGTTTTACGGATGCGGAGACGACGAGAGCAATCATTTTTGAAGGAGCAGCAGAAAGGATTGGTGTGGGTCAGTGGGGCTACCGAATGCCGTCCACCTGTTCTGGAAAATGCTAGAGCGGGTAAAAGGTGCGTTGTCTGCACCTTCTCGATCTCGACCTGCTTCGCCAACACACGGGATCGGTCTCACAACTGTAACTAGCGTGAGCGGCGGAGGTGAGAGAGGGGTCCCGAGTCACAAGCTGGATCTACGTGCCCTTCCTCTGCTTTGGATCGCGTAGCGGCACTACATGCATTGTCTCCGTTAAGGAGGAAGCAGAGGTACTAAGATTCCTTTAATTATTAGACCCCCCAAACTGTGGGCAAAAAGTTAAAACGAGTAGGTGGGTCACGACGGTGCCTTCTTTTCTTCCTTCCTTCGTCCACTGCTGTTCCCAGCAGTCATCATCATCATCATCTCCTCTGCTCTGCTCTGCTCTCTGCTCTGCTCGGTTGACTCGTTAGCGGATCATTGGCGAGACATAATCTAGCTTTAGAAGATTTGCTCTATCCTTGAGAAGTGTGTCGAACTTAGAATTAGAATCTCTTCGCCATTAGAAGATGTGTGTTGTGCTTAAGGTGAGGGGAATGATTGATTCCTGGAGGAGGAAGCAAGGAAAAGCAGTGGACACTTACCTACCTACCGAATTGAAAGACCGCATGATGCGATGGGGTCTACCAGAGTGGGAAGTAATTGGTCCCATCTGACCTTCTCTCTCCTTGCAATCAGTGGGCGTGTCATCTTTTTAAGGGGTGAAAAGTTTGTGCAGGGCAGTGGACAGCAAGCACACACCCGTTTGTCCGATCTCCTGCACGGCATCCAGCGAGCAGCTACATAATTTTTTTTTGTTATTGGATATACAGTATTTATAGTTAATATTTTCTAAAAAATATATATTTAAAGTTTGTAGTAAAAACTTGTTATATCTCTCTATTTCCTCTTATTAATTTATATCATTCTAAGTGATTTTCACTATTTCATAATTTATCATAGCTAATCACAAGAGATCACGTCGGGATTTTATACAACAAAACCTCTATTATGGCTAATTCAATATGCAATTAGTAGGTGTCAAAAATTTTGACTGAATTTGACATGTTGAGTTTCGATTGACAAAATACAAGTCTATGTCACATGATGAATTATTTTGAACATTTAACATTTAGTCTCGTACGCAAGTACTAATGAGTACTTTAAGTGTAAATTTTATTGGGTAGGGTTCCAAACCTCCCATTATTGAGAAGCATATTTGGTACATTATCACTAGACGCTTAGTAAATGAATTTGATATACCACAAGTCAAATTGATATCACCGAGTGTAAAATTTATTCAATAATTATTGATAAATTCATTTGATACATCACAACCCTTCCATCAATTTTGATTAATAATTTTAGATAACTATGGGTTTTAATCATGTAGCTTATCCTTACCAGTATTTTTCTTCACATAAAGTTTATTTCTTTATATACTAAAAATTCAGATAATTATTAACAAATGTTATTAATCCTTCATCCAAATGAAGTATATTCGTTTGACAATTGCCATTGGAATTTTTATAGCAGTTCATACATCAATTTTATTTCATTAATACATTTCATAATCTTATTATTGTTATATAGTCTTGATATAGTCAATTTAAGTAAGAACTACATCCTCGTTATGATCCTTTAATTTCATCGATACATTTCATAATAATAATAATAATATTATTATTATATTGATTTCATTAATATTATAATATTAATTTAAATCAGTTCGAACCGATGGATAGAACCGGCTCGATCATTGATGTTTGATCGAACCGGTTTAACGGGAGGAAGAAGAGGAGGGAAACTGAAGGCCGTTTTAAAACCGTGGTCTGAAACGGAAACACATCCTAAGAAGAAACCCTAGACCCTCCTCCCTCTTCTCTTCTCTTCTCTTGTGGTGGTGGCGCGAATCGAAGAGACGATAAGGGCCATCTCTCTCTCTCTCTCCCCTCCTTTTCAACTTCTAAGATCCTTGCCTCTCGTCCATACCGCTCCTGCGACTCTCGATCCTTCGCCGACTTCAACAGATCCGCCTTCTCCCTTCCACGCAGGCTCCGATCGACTCCAAGAGGTCGATCTGGGACGATGTTCTTTTCGGTAAGGCAGGCGCTCGGAGCCGGAGCAAGCCGGAGGTGGTGGAGGACATGAAGAGTACGAGGAGAGGGAGACCAGGCTCACCAGGGCTCTTCTGATGAGGACGAGGAAGAGGACATCGTAGTCAAGGACGAGGATCAGCGGTCGGTAGCCGATACTGGCAAGATTTGCCTGACGAACTTTATGGTAAGTTTGTGGCTCTTTTATGCAATTTATATTGTTGATTTGCATTACGTTAAAGATTAGGAAGTATGGTTTCTTGTAGCTTTGGAAACTGGAAATGTTGTTTAGGAAATGCGTCAAAATGAATTAAATGAATACAAATGACTTGTTTAGGGCTTCTGTAATGCGACTCTGAGACCAAGTTGATAGTTAAGTTCGCAGGATTAGTCAAAATTTTCTTGGATTTGATGAGGACCCATTGGGATCAACCAAAATCTGCAGGGTGTCACTCAGATCTGGCATGCCGAACCTTCTGAATTGTCTAGAATATGTATCAAATGTGATCGAAACAAGCAAAAGATAGCAGGAATTGGCCATTGGTTGGAACCCAGTTGAAATTTGATTTAACTCGATTAAGTGACGACCATGTCTGGTTTATACCCTTGAAGGTGCTTATCTCATCATTGGACCTGGCTGAACTAAACATGCTTTTGAGATTGGTTGCTGGGTGTTAGCTAAACATGATTGTTGTTGTGTGATCTTATGAACCATGGTTATAGTTGATAACGTGATGATGGGATCGAGTGATCATTGTATAAACCAAGCGATCGTCGCTTGACGATGATGTGTTGATTAGTATATAATCTATCAATATACAAGGGAGGAATAAGAACTTAACTTCGGACAAAAATGAAGTTATAGGCATTTCCTCATCTCGGTATGGTTAGTGAATCCCTGCAAGAAGAACTTCGTTCTAGTGTGTAACTTGCTACAGTGGAAATTTTAATCCTGTACAATCAACCTTGAGAGATTCAAAAGGTCAGGGTATTTCAGAAATAATTGTTTGTTACTGAAAACATCTGTTCTAGATCTGTACTGAATTTTTTTTTTGTTTTTTGGTATCTATCTCAAGCATTCAATTCTCATTTTCATCATTTAGAACTAGTTACTTGAGGGATTAAAGACATAATCGTTAACTCATACAGACAATTCTTTAGTATAGTGATTACCTCATTGGTAATTTTGTCATGCTTAACAAGATAATGAGTTCTCATGCTTGTGAAAACTATGTTGTCATGCATTTTTTGTGGTCGAATTATGCAAGTTACATTTTGGTTTATTATACTTGTGTGGTAAGTCTTCAGTATTCAAAATGAGAATGCTTTTCTATTGTGTGCTTCAAGAGCAAATTCTGAAAGCATAATAAGTAGGGTCGGGTAAGAGCAAGTGAACATCCATCTAAAGAGCTGTGTAATCGTTTTTATAAAATGAGGTCATAATGATAATTTGATGGACATTAGAAGAAACAATTTGGCTGTCCAAAAAGTGCAAAAGTCTGGTGCATTCATGGAGTAATAAACATTATAGACGGAGTCAATTTAAATGGTTGGATTGCTTGTAGCTATGCTATCTGGAGCTTGGATAACTCTAGAATATGGAATGAAATTGTCCGAGTGAAGCGTAATATTAAAATGAGGGCAGACTTCCTTGGAACAATTTATTGGGATGACATACATATATTCAGAACTCAGAATGCATCTTATTAATCATATATATATATATATATGGGCTATTTATAGATTATCCTCAGTAATTAGTTATATTTAACATCTCAGTTCCTATACTTTTAAAAGTTATATTTAGATATATATATTTACAAAAGTGAAATATTATGATCCTTATGTAAATGTAATTTCGTAGGATTAAAAAATTAAAAGAGAAAGATATGTTTTGTTGGAGCAAATGTTTTACCTTCGTAAGTATAGAGATCTTAATATAATTTTTAGAAATATAAGGATTAAGATATTAAAGTAGTTAATTACATGAATAATATGTAATTAGCCCCATATATACATATGTGCATATATTATTTTGGGACTAAATAATCTCAAGATAGTACATTATTGTCTTGTATAGTAAACCAAAATTGTTCTGAATGTGCTAGCCCTCAGTAAGCTTATTAAAGATGACAATGAATTTAAATATCTCTTATTATTGAGTGTTCTTTTACATTTTGAGTATGAGGGTTGGAGGTTAAGTCACATAGAGAATCCAATATTATAGATACTGTTTCAATACCAATTTTCACCACTACCAGACTGGTACGGTATCAGTGTACTCGGTGCTGTACTGATTTGTACGGCCGGTATCACTGAAGAAACATACTAAGATAATGAATACTGATCGGTACTAGTTCTGTGATCTAGCACTGCTCTGGTAACCACTGGTTGGTGCATATTGATCCAACCAGTATTTGAAAAGTGAGAAGCATGTCACATTGTGTTTGAGGATATAATATATCCTATTATTGCAAAACTTGTGTTGTTTCTTGGTAAGTGCTATTTAACGAGTCTTTGTTGGTAGAATGGCTTTAACCCATTGAATTAGAAAGCATGATATTTGAGGTAAGAGGGTTTTGTACATAGTGTTGCAAGTTCGAAATACTCTTTATATGATTGCATTTTGTGTATCAATCCACAAAGCAAATAAAAACATATCTTACTTATTCTCTGTGTTATATCTATCTGTTAAACCTGTTGTGCTAGTAGCCTTACTCCACAATGTTTCTTTGATTCTCCAGGTCTCTTGAGAGGGCCATCATGGATACTCTTCCAGGACATATTTTTTATATTAGAATTTTTTATCCCCAAGATAATAAAAATAACATATTTGATTTCTCCAAGAGGAATGAACCAATGGAGTGAACAAAGTGGAAATGTGCTTATTGTGGGTCAGATTGATGTGTCATCGTCCAACCTTTTCAATCCGTAAGACCAATCTTTTAGTTCTTCTTCTTTGTTTTCATACATAAATATTCTCCTCTATTTTGGTCTTATCATCATTAAGGTGTAAAACTTAAAATAATCACAATATTGGAGATTAAAATTGTGAAAAGGACTATTTCATTTAAGAGTTTAAACTAATAAATGAAGCATCATTTGGTTTATATCTTTTAACCCAAATTATCATCATTCTCTCACCTATTTTTTTGTGTAACCAAAAGGAAAATAAATGAGATTTAAGAACAACTTATGGGTCATGTAATAGGGGTAAAGATCGCAACTGAGGGAGGTGGTGACGGCGAGAATCTTGGGGGCGGCGACGTATTAGCCCTCGTTAATGGAACTAGTCAGTTTGAGATCTATGAACCACCCACGTCGTCGGGCCTCACGTTTTCTTGTCGTCATATCTGTTATATTTATTATGGGATACACTTTACTAGAAACTTATTCTCAAACTACGGTGTCTATTCTTAGCATCATCACCCATATTTAAAAAAAATTATACAAAATTTATCTTTTATCACCTGCACCTTTATGAACACGCGTCGACCAGTCGATGCCCGCTGCCCTCGTTCATCACTGGTCACCTCCTCTCCAGGCAATCTCTCGCTACCCTTGTCATCTTCATTATTTTTATTTTCGTCTTTGATGACGAAGGTTATGGGTGAGGTGGACTCTTAGATGTGGCCAAAGATAAGACAGACAAATGCGATCGAGATACGGATAAAATAATTTTTTAATAAAAAATAATTTTTTTTGAAAATGGGATGCCCATCAAATTTTTTTAAAAAATATATTTTTTTTTTCCGAAAAGGTACCCTTTGTATCGTTCCATAGTTTCCTGTTTGGGGTCATCAGAAACTTCTCTCTAAGCGGATCACCGGGCCCGCGTGCCACCGATGGTTGGAGTGGACCCAGCTCCATCCGAGAGCGTTAAGTTTTGGGGCAGCAGGAAAAGTTCCATCTTGCACGAACGGGAACGGCGGCGTGTAACTTCGTCACCACCGATCCCAGGTGCCGCCTTCTCCGATACCCAACCGCCATGTGGTCCCCTTTCCTACTCTTTGTTCCCAAATCACCCTCCTTTAGAACCCTTATTTACGCATCGCGGCAGCCGTCCCCCTTCTTCATTTGTCTATCACAGCCCATCTGGGTATTAAAGTCATTTAGTTATATGGAGGAGATACGCTGACCTGGTGCAGGCGGTAACCCGGTCAGGCTTCTCTTCTCCTTCCCCTTCCTTCCTTCGGCACCATCTTCTCCTGAAGAAGAAGAAGAGGGGTTGAGAGGCCAACAACTCTTCATTTGCTTCTTCCTCTCGGCCAATCATGCGCTCTGCACGTGGAAGAGAACCGCTTCTCCGGAGTCCCAACAGCCTCAACGACGCCTCTCCTCCCTCTGCCGCCGTCCTTCCTCTTCGTCCCCACCTGAGCTAATGCAATATCACTCCAAATAGGAAGAGACACGGAGGGAAGGGGAGGGGAGGGGAGGCGATGGAGAGGGCACAGCAGCAGTCGTCCGACTCCATTCTGGCCACCCTCTCGGTGGACCTGTTGATCCAGATCCTCGACCACGTCGCCGACCCCCGCGACCGCAAGTCATGGCGCCAAGTCTGCCGCGGCTTCCTCCACGCGGAGGCGCTCCGCCGCCGCTCAGTCCGCGTCCTCCGCCGCGAGGCCCTCCAGGGGCTCCTCCGCAGATACGCCACCTGCCTCGAGCGCCTCGACCTCTCCGCCTGCCCGTCTCTCGACGACCACGCTCTGGCCGCTGCCCTTGCCGCCGGGGCGGGCCTCTGGCGGCTCAGGTCCATCAACCTCAGCCGCGCCAGCGGGGTCGGGTGGCGGGGGCTGGCGGCGCTCGCGAAGGCGTGCCCCCACCTGGAGGCCGTGGACCTGTCGCACTGCGTCGGGGTCGGGGACCGGGAAGCCGCCTCTCTGGCCGCGGCCACGGGGCTGAGGGACCTATGGCTGGATAAGTGCCTCGGGTTGACGGACGTTGGGCTCGCCAAGGTGGCGGTGGGGTGCCCCGCGCTGGAGATGCTCGGGATCAAGTGGTGCCTGGAGATCTCGGACATTGGGATCGAGCTGCTCGCCAAGAAGTGCCAAAATCTTAGAGTTTTAGACATCTCTTATCTCAAGGTGAAGCCCCAAGTCTTTGTCGGCCTCCTTGGATCTTTGGGAAACTGTGGTGAATGCAATTGTGTACAATGATCCGATCCGCACCGCATTTATTCTGTTCTCTTTTGTTTCTCCTCCAAGTTTTTGGGCTTCTAATGGTACCAGCTGTTGAGACGACATTATATGTTAACTAGGAAGCAGTGAACTTGACAGAACTATTGATCTGAGCGCTAAAATCTCAATTTTTGCTGTTGATCTTAGGAATCTTTGTATCTAATGGAGCTCTTACCTGCTGTGACTTCTTCTTTCTCCTTTTCAGATAACAAATAGATCACTTCTATTTGTCTCCTCCCTTCGAAAGCTGGAAGATCTGAGCATGGTAGGATGCTCCCTTATAAATGATGAAGGATTACAATTTCTCAACAATGGGAGCAACTCATTGCAGGTAAATCTTGGTACATATTTTCCTCGTGTTGCTTTTTCTTCGCTGTTTATCACAAAAGCATCAGTTGCATGTCAAAATAGCCGCAGGATTCTACGGCACAAGAGGAAAATAATATAGACCAGAATTTGAATCCTGATGCACAACAGTTAAATCCTGATATATGTAGCAATGCCACTGCAGATTAGCAAATCATATGGAGAATTAAGGGCGCGGTTATTGATTAATGCGTATGCTTGTTTGCAGAGTGTTGATGTTTCTCGGTGTGAGAATGTGACTTCTAGTGGCTTAATCTCAGTAATTGAAGGGCACAAGTACCTGCAAGACCTTAATATTGGGGACTGTTTTCCCGTAAGGCTTTGACATTGCGGCACCCGTTGCGTGCTTCTTTTTCCATTTTTTTCTCCCACCATTGATGTAATGTTGGATTTTGCAGGAGCTGGCACCACTCTTTCTTTCCAAGTTGAATTGTTTGAGGGATAGCTTGACCGTGCTAAAACTTGATGGCTTTCAAGTTTTTGCTCCAAGCCTTAAGATAATTGGCCTCAACTGCAGGAATTTGGTGGAGATTGGGCTTAGTAAATGTAAGTGGGTGACTGATGAAGGGGTCTCCGAGCTTGTAGCTGGCTGTGTCAATCTAACGACCATCGATCTAACATGCTGCCACCTGCTAACCAACAAAGCCCTTGCGGCTATAGGAGATAAATGTAAAAATCTTACGTGTCTCCAATTAGAATCCTGCAAATTAATAACTGACAATGGCCTCGATTGTATTGGGACCTGTTGCTCCAATCTAGAAGAAATAGATCTCACTGACTGTACCATGACCAATGCTGGTAAGACCATTATTCTCATGAATTTTCAAAAACTTTTGTGCTAAAAGTGGCATCATGTTCACTTGAAATCTATGCTTTGCAGCAATGAAGTATTTATCCAGGTGTTCAGAGCTGATTGTCTTGAAATTAGGCCTTTGTGACAAAGTTTCTGACGAAGGTCTTGTTCACATTGCATCCAATTGCAAAAAGCTTCGCGTCCTTGACCTTTATCGGTATGTTTACTTTGTTGTGTACTTGAGCATTTGCTTTTAGGTTTTGCAAATCTGAAGGAAATCACAAATCCAATGGCCTTCACAGCTGCTTTGAGGTCACTGATGATGGATTGGCTGCCATAGCTGCTGGCTGCAAGATAATAAAGAACCTGAACCTTTGCTACTGCACACGGATCACTGACCTAGGACTGAAGCATCTAAGTTGTTTGGAGGACCTGCATGATCTTGAACTGAGGGGTGTACATTGCGTTACAAGTTTAGGAATAACTGCTATTGCAAATGGTTGCCAGCACCTTACTGAACTGGATTTGAAGCACTGCCATCTGGTAGATGATGCTGGTTTATTTGCTCTTGGGCAGTATACTAAAAATCTCAGACAGGTCAGTGACTTGCAATCTGAAATTCTTCTCTTATTGCTTGATATCAAGAAACTCTGGAAATGATCTGGTGAAAAATAAGAGAAAAAGATATGGAATCTGATTCAGTTTCTTTTGTAGGCAAATCTATCGTACTGCCAAGTTTCAAGCATGGGCCTGTGCAACCTGCTTGGCTCTTTGAAGTGCCTGCAGGATGTCAAGCTGGTGCATCTGACTCAAGTGCCAGTTGAGGGGTTTGAGTCTGCACTGAGAGCTTCTGGTGGAAGGTTAAAGAAGCTGAAGCTACTTACTGGGTTGAGGCATCTGCTTTCCCCAGGACTAATTCAGATGTTGCAGGCTAGGGGGTGCCGAATTCGATGGGTTGATAAGCCTCTGAACCTTGTTCCATAGGCAAAATCCTGCATTATTTTCTTTTTGTTAGGCTTTGATGATCTAGTTGAAAAACAAATGTTTTTCATATGCCTATTAACACATCTTGCTTGCTAACATTCCCCAGTTGACGCCTCCTTTGCATCAAAGTAACCTGTGTTGGAACATTGTAAAAGACTTGCTATTTTTGAAGGGGGTGCTCTCATTAACATTGAAATTTTGGAGGAGATCAATTAGCATCAAATGGGGTATTTGGCAAGCAAATCATTTTTGCCAAAGGTGTTGTCATGAATCGTTCTAACTTATACAATTAATTCATGCTACTTGGTAACTGCATAGCTGACCAATGGTAGTAGAGGTTGAGAATCTAACCTTTTTCCGTGTTTCTCGCGTCACAACCAGTAGCTTAATCTTGTCCAATTGCTCCTCTAAGTTGGAAGTTTGTTCTGCTAAACCCGTTGAAACAAGCCTGAGGAGTTGGCCCTGACAAACAAATGCATAATTAGCACAATTAACTATGGTATACCTTTTGTGTTAACTTTTGAGCTAGGTATACAATGTGCAACTCTCGCATATCAGAATCTAGCATAATTAGCACAGTCAAATCATTGACAAGAATCTAGCAAACACAATAGGAATGTTCAGAGATCAACTTTTGGCTTGTCCTATTGCACGCATTATCATTTTCACAGGTCCTTATCAGCAGCCATAAAGATAAAAGAGTCGAACTGTGACCAAAAGCATAATTTGGATCGGGCACGTCCATAGACACGGGCATCAATGAGAGAATTTATCGCATTCGAGTATGGCTAGTACTGCCATGACGATTGATCTTAAGTGCCTCGAGAGACTTGTGTGTCTCCAAGGTCATGGCACTATCCGCACTGCCGGACGATAACATTCTGTGATACTTCTGTTGATGGAGTTTGAGTGAGCTGCTGCTCAGGCCTGCATTCTCCTTACAGATGGGGCAAACCTTCATCATAGGTTTCCTTTGTTGCCATTCCATAGATGTCTTCCCATGCAGTTGCTCGTCTAGGTCCAGAAGAGTCTTAGCAAAGCCATCATTTGGCTGGGCTCGACGATGCGCCTTTTTAAGCATGTTCCACGCTTCTAATAGAGTGAGGCCCCTGGAGCAATAGATTTTATTCCAATTTACTCTATTGAATATGTCTAATTCAAGTAGAAGAGAGAGAGAGAGATAAGAATGCCTGAGTTGGTTCCTTACTTTCTTAGCATTAGATAAGCAAGCACAACAGTGGCACTGCGACTTTTTCCTTCGAAACAATGAACCAATATTTTACCTCCCAAACGCTCAACATAATCAATGAAGTCAGAAGCCTCTTCGAAGAGATTGCTGATATCTTCATCATCATTATCACATACCTGCACCCAAGAAACACTTGCCAGCCTCTTAAATTCTCAATGCATTCTGAATCTTAGATGGCAAAACAGTATGCTCATAGTACTTGTCCGTTCCTACATAGTAGCATTTGAATAAATAGCAGGTCTAACTTTTCTGAATTCATGTTGGAAATGGAAATCTTCATTAATCAGATTCAGTCTATTTTGACAGTATATAATTTGGTTTTCAAGAAAATTCTAAAAATGATAGATGTGATTGTTCCTTTTGGATTGTGGCAAATACTTACTTCAGCAAACCGAGTAACTAATATTCCATTGAACAGAGGTCAAGAAAGAAAAGTTTGCTTACGGAGAAGTTTCGGTACTCAAAGAGGTCGGGATTTTGAGAATCCGATTGTCCGATTTCATTTGCACACAAGCACAATATATGAGTGATACCCAGGTGCCGAAGGGTGTACATGGATTTTGCAGCCAGGGCTCCACCGATATAAAGATACTCTGTAATAGGAGAAGGCCGCTCTGTACTAGCTGCATCAGAAATAAGTGATATTCTCTCAAGGATATGCTCGAGTCGGACCTGAAAAAGGAATAAGACTTTAGATTTTGTCAGTTGAACTGGAAATGAAATTTATGTTACCTTCAACTCATAAGCATCAACGGCGATGTTATTATCGTTCCCCTCAAAGAAGCCTGTATTAAAATTGTTTTCTTGGCACAGTCTCACAACATCTGATTTTAGCATTTCATTCCACTGTTCCAACTCCTTGCTCAACTCAGCATCTACCTATCACAGGCAGTATGTTAGTAGAAACTGGAGACAGCAGCAAAGAACTGGCGATCTAAGAGCCAAACAACAAGGCAGGACGTACTTTACACCAAACTTTTAACAGGAACAAAGATTGAATAAAATAGAAATAGGGAGTTCCCTAGAAGTAGATTTTGTCATTCAATAAGATCTTTTTAAATGATGCAGACTTCATCGGACTGTTATTAACTTAAATGCCTTTCAACAATAATAGTTCCATGCTCAAAATAACACTACCGAATATCTTATACCAAATGCAAAGGAACTTCTAACCTTAGTACACTTGTTAAAATCACGAAGCTTCATTGTCAAGCGCAGACTCCGGGGAGCTTCTCCACCTCCTTTGGAACACCTACCATTCCAATTATCTCGTGAAACAGGAGAAACTATATCAATGCTTTCTCGGAATCCTGAAGATTTTTGTGAACATCTCCGAGATTCAGGATCGCTAGAATCTGCATGTGTCTCATGGGCACCATGTTCCTTACATGCGTGAAACTGGGCATTGAAGCTGCACCAAGAAGAATTTGATGGTGACTCTGAAGCCCCAGAATCATCCTTGTCAGACTCGCTAAAGCATTTATTTATGATGGTCAGTAACACCCGAAAGAGACCCTCTAGTTTCTGGTACAGTGTGAGAAGAAATATATGGAAGCTTTGGAGGTCCCTAAGAGCGGCACGAAATCCTTGACAGAATGCATGAACAACAGCTACCATATCGAACTCCGGCAAAGAAGAATCAATTTGTGCATCAGTGTGTTCAGGTCCAGGGAACCCCAGCTTCCCAAAAGACACTTCATAGAGCAAGTTAGAAGAAAACTCATAATTATTGATAATAAGCTCAACCACCCTGGGATAGCTTTCTAGATCTCTTGCCCGTTTACCTGCAGGGGGTCTGCGAGGAACCAGAGAGTCGATGGCCACAATATGAAAATTAGATTTTTTTCCATATTCTGTCGCTTGATTATTAATGGATCTGTCAGTGAACTCGATGCAATCATCAGAATCCTCTGCTGTAAGCTCGGGGCCTTGAGAACCTAGTCCACCACCATTTATAGAGGATGCCCGTCTCTCTTTCGCTCTCTCTTTCCTGAGACTCTTCACTATCCTTGGTTTGTTTCTTCTACAGTCATAAGATTCATCAAGTGCATCCATGTTTGCAGAGGCTACTTTGATTGAAAACAGCAGATTGGCTTGGTTGCCACGCCACCCAAGTTGGGGACAAGGAAGTCTATCCTCATTTCTAAGCACAAGGTCCAACATCAAGACCCTGCCTAGTGCCGCAGCAGTATTTTCGGCAGCTATTCTTGAATCAAATGCGATCGAATTTTCCACCAGAGGCGAGCCATGACAATAACTGCCACGAGCAGATATTTCAAAAAAGAAATTACCGAGATCTGGATTCTAATATGAATGACTAAGAGATGTTCGATAAGCTTACTTCATTAGGAGAAGGCATCGACTCAATTCGAGGGCTTCTAGCAACTCTGAGCACGTAACTGCACCCACTTCATCTCCACTATCAACAGTCATATCTCGTGCTTTTTCTGTAGCATCCTTAATCAGTTGCCATTCCGTGCTAGAGTTATGGATCACCCTCGCCTTTTAACAAAGAGATTGAAAAGAAATAATGTGATATACCCAAGTAAACAAGATGATGTAAATGACAGAAAGAAAAGGTGCCCACTTGAGGTGTCTTCACTCCAAGCAATCTTGCAAATTCGTAACCCAGGCGTTCTGATTGTGTGGCCATCCTCGAGGGTGCAATTTTAATGACTGCTGCTGCTTCTTTTGGTAAAAGATCATCATCGTTTAATGTATTAAACAATGCAAAGAAAACTACTCCACCAGAATTTACAGTTACCTGTATTCCCAGCCAAGTTAAAGCAAAAAATCACTCGATAAAAAATGCATTTGAATTAAAAGTAACATGGCAAGTGGGAATCTGACATATTGAATTGAATGATAAGCACTCAGCGCAGAAGAACTTCTTAAGAAGCTGTTCCATTAAAAATGATGGTCTCGCAAGCTAACTTCTACTAGAGATTAGGTAGAGCATTTGATAAAAGATAGCAAGTTACATGCTAGACACATTTCAAGGAGGTTACTGTCAATGAAGCAAACAACAATAGATAACAATTATAATTGAAAGGACTTGCAGAAAAGTAAAGAAAGCAATGTCCATGACAAAATAGACATAGCAACCGCACAACCTAGTAGAAAAAGCCTATGCAAACAAGATTTCTTACTAGAATTATGAACGTCCTGTTCTTCACTCTATATTTTCTTAAATCACTTTTGCTACTTGCTATATCACTATCTCCAAAAAACTGAATATGGAAGGATACTTTTCTAGTACATAACCTAACAGTCAAAATAACTTTCGCAAAGTAAACTCTTAAAAATTTTCCCCTTTAGTTTTTTGAATACCAGTCATCCATCTGTCAAAAACTTACTAGTCATTCCTAATAACACCAAAGGTCTTGCAATAACAAACCTCTAGAGCTTTGTTCAGCTCATCTTCAGAATGTTCATTGCTGCTCGTGTATTTTGTGTGGTGCAGGGAAAATAGTGTGTCCCAAGATATGTCACTTGCTTCAACATCTAAAGTAGCAGCATTTCCTAGCTTATCCCGCAAACTAACTTCTGGCACTTGGTCTGGAGACTGTGATTTAGCTGCACTACCATCAGGTTTGTCCCAATCTGGTACTTCTGTCCTGTAAAAAGGAAGAAGCTTACAAAAGATCCCATCTCTTTTTAATTAAGAATGAAAATGCATTTGCCCAAAGTGGATATAATCTCTGGATTATAGCAACTTTATTCGTGAGAGCTTAGATGTTCATGATGTTCATCACATAAAATGATAGTTCTATTCATAACTTCAATTTTTTCACAGAAGCTTTGATGTTCCATCAGCATTCACCAACACTACTGGGCTAACCTATACTTTTGAAGAAAACCTATATTTGACCATTAAATTATAAAAAAAAAGGCAGGAAAATTCAAGATGCATAATTGGCATGAAATTGTGACATCAAATGGTAAAACCAAAGTAGTTAAAAATGAGAAAAAAAAGAGTCCCATTGTGTGCATATACTGGTTTTCAGATGTCTTCCAAGTCTAAATAATACCAGCATTGAAACAGGTCAATTTGCAATGAGATTAGCTTCCACAGGACCATTATCCATCAATCGACAGTATAAGAAATATAGTAAAAAGAACCTCCTCCAGCCCAAGAAATTTCTTAAAATAAGGCGTTCTCATTTTTTCCCCTCCCACTTTAGATGGTAAGATATTACCGTATATCTTCAAGTACTAGGCAACTCTTCTGAGCATCTACTGGTAAAGAATCAGGAGGAAGAAATAAATTGCAAAGATAAGAAATTGACAAAATGCTGAAAATAAAGGCTAAAATCCAAAGTATCCTACTTTGCATACCCGCAGCAAGGGGATGGAATCAAGGCTGAAGTCTTGTGAGGCATAGCATCACGCAGAGGCAATCCATGAAGGTTTCCTTGGGACAGGCACTTGCCGCTGCGTCTGCGGATCGATGCCACCCATTCCTCAAATTCGAGCCCCATTCCAGGCCCCGCCGAGTCTTCCAGCTGCAACCAAAAAATTTTCTAAAGACTCTAGCAAGAAATCAACAAAAAATAAATAAATAAAGAGAAAGGAAAAAAAACATGCGCAGGAAGAGAATGGGTTTTTCCTCTTCCTTTAGGCTGATGGTGTGCCAAAAAAAAAAAAAAAAGGGAAAGAAAATACATGAAAATGAGGACCTTGTGGTCAATTGGCTTTGGTTCCTTATGTCCCATTGAAAAGAAAAGAGAGATTTCCCCCTATTGTTATTCTTATTCTCTTTCATTCTTTGTTTTGTGAGAGCGTTATGGAAAAGGGCAATGGTCGACCCTAATTCAAGGTTAGTGAAAAGAAAGGTTACCCGCTTTTGTCTCCAGGAAGGGAGGAGAAGAGAGGAGATGAGGTGGAGACAACGAGGTCTCGAGAGGCGTTATAAGCCCTTGATATCGGAATCCACTCACTTGGAACCGTTGTGATCTACTACTAGCCATCCGCCGTCCACGGGTGTTCGGGAATCCTCGCCGCCCTGCGAACGTCTCCAGGCACAGCGGATACTGCAACCTCTCGGGAAGGCAACCGAGGGATCGAATGCGCAGCAGCAGTCCTGTTTACAGAAGTAATCCTCTGAAAAATGCAGTTCAAGATCCATAAATTCTTCGATTACATCAATCAACTATGGCTCGTCATCATAATACTAGCGGTGGTGGAGACAAACGAGTAGAACAATTTTTCTCTTCGTATGCCCCTCGCTTATCTTCAACGATTCTGCCTGACTCACTATTCCATCATCGGACATTCTCGGACTACAGATTGATCCACAGTGACCATAAAACTTTGTAGCATAAACATAGTGCATCGGCAATGTTAGGGTACAGAGATTGCGATGGCCCCATGAACTAATGTAGGAGACGCAGGGCTGAGACGCCAACCGGTGGAACCTTTGTGACTGACAGCATAATCGTTCGGAAAGAAACTGACAGAGCTACAATAGCAGAATCTGCCATAGCATGCAAAGGTCAAGGGAGCTCCGAATCAATCGGCGAGCGAGGAAGATCTTGGTACTAATCCCTCCATGAAAGTGAATCGATCGAGAGGGCGACGAAGATCCACCTTGCCAAGGGAAAAGGCAGAGGAGAGCGTATTTAATTTCTTGATCTGGGAATAGAATACGGGGTCTACCTGCAACGGCGAGGCGGTCGCCGGCGTTATTGATCAGGATCTGGAAATGGGGCGAGGTAACTCGCCATGGCGAGGCGACAAGAAGAGCTCCCATTTTGGCGGGCGCGATATTCGGGGGTTTATATAGGGAGAGCGGGAAAGCGGTGAATACTGCTACCGTGGACGGCTTACAAAAATTCAATTCAACAGAATAAAATTAAGATCATAAAGCTGATGAATATAGTTTATGGTTTATAAAATAGCATTTTTGTTTGATATTCTTAATATACTTTATATTATGACAAACAATATTTCTGGTGAGCAGCTAACCCTTTTTTTGTTTTTTTTAAATGCTTCAATTAAAAAAATAATTTTGAAGAAAAAACATAGTTAATGATTGTGTAGTTTTGAATTCTCGCTTGTGACAATTTCTCTTCTGAGATCTAATGTGTGTATTACGCCCACAAAATTTTATATAAACAAAACAAATCTGTCTCAAGAGCATCTGACAACAAAAACAACAAAATAAAATAAAATTAAAAATATTTTGAATGATGCATGATAATGTGCCAATGCATGTATGAACCTTTATGTATAGCATTCATTATAAGTAATCTCACAATTTAGATTATAATTAATCTTAGAAGTTCACTCTCGTTTTAAGCTGACATCGACTCCATGCGGCTAGCATACTATAGCACTGGGAAAAAGATGCAAACGGAGGAAAACCATAGCGGTGATTCAGAAAGGAAATGTTCAGAGATATCATTCGATGACAAAAGATCAACCACTTGCATCTCCTGAAAAGGGAGCCACATATCAATCTCACATAGATGGAAGTGGAAACAACAAATATTAATCCACACCAACTGATTTCAACTTACTATCAGCAAATATTACATAATCCAAATGGAGGGGCCAATGCCGGCCTCCTTATACAAAGTTAATGGTGGTCATCAATCAGGTGGCAGATTTTAATGTGGTTTACCACATCGCTCAACACCAAAATGATACACATTCATTGCTTTAAACCATCACAAAATTGATTTCTTCAATCAAAACCTCCAACGAGAGAGCCATTTACACTTCTTCGATAATATTCAGAGCCAGAAAGATTTGCATCTCCATAACCTCATCACAAATCCAAGCTTCTGTGATGAATGTAGCCGTGCAACCCTTCCCCCATACCTTCATGTAACCTGATCGTGCCAATGGAAACTGTCATTGAAAAAACCAATCACAAAGAATTGTACCAGCAGAAATTGTTCTTGGAGAAAACTAATCACAAAGAATTATCAACCTAAAATCCATGTAGATCATTTCATTTATACACATATATCTAGTTTTGGGTATGAGCTCTCTTTCATAAAAGATCAAGACACCAAACCAAATGCAGTGTACTACTACATGCATCAAATTGTTCTTTCAGTTGTCTTATAGCCAATGTATCCTCGATCTGCAACACTTAGAGAATGACGAACTGGTTAATCAATCAGTGCAGCAACCCCGAAAGCCCATTGTATTCTTTTAACCAAATTATTTCCATTACATTAAACTATGTATAAGATGCTCCAAGACAAACTCAAACTTTGAGACCTATCAAATTGCAACAATGTGCTAACCACTATGGGAATCCATTGTTGCAACTAATGAGAAATGTGATCATTTTATCCATGGTTCGTATTATCGGTCTGAACCAGTGTACCGACCAACTATCAGTACGATATGTATCGAGTTATATTGAATCATACTAAACATACCAACATATAATACATGGGGATGTATCAATGTACCACCTATACTGGTCTTCTATCGGATTGGTACATACCGTCTATACCGAGTGATATATTGTGGTACGACAAATATTGATTTTATCAACATCTTGTTATATCAATCCAATTGATTCCTTGGCATAATAAAAGTATCAGCATATTAGAGCCACCAAAGGATCGCTGCTAATGAGAACTAGGAATTTTTTTTGTCAACTAACCTGCACAAACAAATAGAAATGCTCATTCCTGGCAATTTGAGGGTCTTTGGAAAAATCTGGTTTGGCAACAGATGCTGTGATCGATACAGGGCCCTCCTTTGCAAACTTAACAGCATTGCCAGCAACGTTTAGTATGGTTTGCATAAGCCGTTTTTCGTCACCAATGACACATGATGGCAAGTCTGGTGCCAATGTCAGAGAGAAGAGAGGTTCTTTACAGCAGCTATTGGTTTTATCAAATTAGTAACCTGCAAATTAATGTGACAATTTTCATCAACTAAAGAAGAATAACCATGAAATTTGAAATAATATTAGAGAAGGAAAACACATATACTGACCTCTCTAAAAATGGTATGAAGCTTGAAACCTGCAATCTATAACTCAGAGCTCCCATCTTCCAGCTTCCCACAATCCAAAACCTCATTGATAACTGCTGCTAGTAGATTACTACAACTTAACATGGTTTCTACCATCGACTGTTGCTCAGGAGTTAACTCGGTTTCCAGAAGCATAGATGAAAGAGCAATTGTTGCATGCATCGAAGCCCACATTTCATGAGTCATGACAGTTAGAAAATCATTGCGAGCATTAATCGCTGTTTCAGCCTCCTGACAAGCTGAATCAAGAGCAACATTTTGCTCTAAAAGTAAGTCACATGCCCGCATCGACTCTTCCAAAATGGCAGCATGTGAAAGTGCAACTGCTACCTGGATGGTCACGAAATCCAAAAGGAAATAAGGAAATACAGCTCAGCGTAAACACCAACAATATGAAGGCAATGGGATTGGAAGAGAGTTTGACAACACAAGTTATACCAAAATTAATCAGAAGCCATAAAATCACATTCCAAAATGGTGCTAGATCATTTCGGGAACATCACATTAGCTCACGGGATCATTTCAGTCAGCCATGCGAGTCACCACTATAACTCACAGTGACAGTTGACACTGCCATCAAGCCATATAGAGTGGCTTCATATAGTCCAGAGAAGGGATAAAAATGTTATGCATGATTGTTAGTAAAATACACCAGTTGCTACAGATAATTAACTTCTCTCTTTCAAAACACATCAAGATTTTTAAGCTATCAGTCAATATGGGTGCTCCATTGTTTCTTTAGGCTTAAAAAGTAACTAAACTAGGCCTCAATATCAAGTACATTTTTTAAGATCTTTTAAGAAATGTCATAGAATTAATTACCACTATCTGCTAGTATTATTGCTTTTGCTTCGGAGCACATATCACGGATACCACAAGACATAAACAATGACAGATGCCAACATGAACAGAAAACAAAACTAGCAACCTTCGTAACTGCATTGCAAAACTTAGAAACGCCACGTCTCCGAAAATTCACCTGGAGTTCATTCAAAGAATCGGATATCTATAGAAACATTTTCATAATTTGTAAAATCTAAATGAAGATGAGAAAAAGCATAGAAAGTGTCTGCTAGAAGAAAATAGTTACCTGGTCAGCAACTGCCTCAACAAGCTCCATCTCATGTACATGCCATTTTCTCGCGCTCTGTGAAGGGAGCATTAGAACCATAATAGCATAGCTTTTTAGAGAAAGCTCAGGCCAATAATTTACTGGGAAATTCGAAAGATGTAAGAGTGGAACTCGGACAGCAACAACTTCTGGCGCCACATATCTTCCGGTTAGATGTTGAGTCCTTGCTAATGGACTCGTATGTGGAATTATTATTGCACCGTTATTACTGAGGACTTGATTAATGACAGGAAGGTCGGTGGACACAACAGATCCAAGGGGCATTTGGTGGTGCAAAGTATGTGAAAGTTGAAGATTAATCCCGTTCCTTGATGGCATCCAAAATGCACATTCTTCCAAATCCAGTGTCCTCTCTAGTTCAATAAATGTAGTCTTCAATATTGTGTGCCTGTCAAGCGTGGTTCTGATTTCATGTGTAAGCATCCTGACATGACGCTCTGTTTCTTCTTGGGCTCGTAAAACACCAATCTCCCTGTCAAGTTGCTCAGCTTTATTCTTCAGAAACAATTCCCTTGTCTTCACACTTAACAATTCAGGAATTATGTGAACAAGCATCAAAGCCGTTGCACATGATACCACAGCCGTTGAAATTTTTGCAACAGTCATTAGCAATGCAACTGTTCGTGAATACATGGTGAAAGTCCACAGACTTATCATATGTGTTGACCCACAAAGAACAATGAAGACGCCAAACTGTATCAACACCCATCTGTACGGGAAGAACGAAGACTTCTTCACAAAATAAATGAGCTCAAGTGGAATGGAGAAATAGGCAAAGGCTATTAAGAAGTCTGATGTGTACTGATACTTTACTAGGAGTTCGTCAGCATGCCACTGCGGCTCGATGCAGTCACACCACTCCATCTCGGAGCAACTACAGATACCAGAATACAACTACATTATTCTGAAACATCAGAACAAAGCTGAGATTCCGAGTTCAAAGTGCAAAATAGCAAAATTAAAATCTACCAAAGAACAAGCAAGACCGAGATAACAAATAGGTAGATAAGAACATGGAATTCGCTAAAAGTGACCTATATGCGAACTCTCTCGGACTCCTAAACCATGCCAAACACAAGTTGCTTACTAAACTACGAAAGATAAAAAAAATGATTTTCTTTTCACTTCTCTTTTTTGAGGGACACGTTATTATCAAATTGCAATTCCACTACAAACAGCATGTTCTACTGATTTCGATAGAACCACCCGAGTGAAGCACAGACCTCAACTTACAGAAGACAATAACCTAAAAAATGGATTTTCCCCCTTTTTTTGCGCTCGTCTCAACTTTCTTTCCTCACATTCCAATATAGCCCAAGAACTAAATCGATCACCAGAAAATACGGATTTCGATCAGAATCGGACAACTTTCGCGATTGATACCTGAAGCCGCGCACAAAAGAAAGCGTCGCTCGGGAAATGAAAGGCACAGAAAGACAACCACGAATCGTCGTAGCCTCCAGCAGGAGGGAAGACGAAGGAGAACAAGAGGGAAACAAGCCTCTCCCGATGGTCTGAGAGCCACGCTCTCAATCGCAGCTGCTTTTAACGAGCTCATGAACTCCAAGCGAGTTGGTTGCCTCGAGTCGGTTTGGCCGCAGATATAAGTTTATCCGTGAAGACATCTCCGCCGTTGGATTCCAAAAACACGCATCTCAAATCAATTTCCAGCGGTGGCACAGAACTTTTAACCGTGGTAGAGCCCACCGTAGTCCGCAGAGGAACAGACGAATAACAGAAACAACAACATCCTTTTCCCGAGCAAAACACCATGCGGTTTGTCAAGAGGCGTTGAGCAGAACAAACTCAGACAGGATCCAGGATAACCGACCCCTGGCGAACGTCCAAGCAAGGCAGAAGTATCGCTATCGTTCCGGCGGGACCCGCCGAGATGTGGTGGGATCACCTGTATCCTGTCTCCGACCTTCCTTAGTCGCAGATGACGTCGCTGAATACGTAGCCCGCGAACGGTCCGACAAGCGAAAGGCTCTCGTGCTTATCATGGCAGGCGGGACTCTTGAAAGGTGGGACCCACCGACGTGTGACTGGGTCTAAGCTCCCTGCACCGTGTCTGGGATCGTCCCTTCGTTGCTGGTGACGTCGGTGATTGCGTACGCCGAGTGGATCGCTGTGGCTCGTCAACTCACGGCAGAACGTGACTGGGTCGGTTCACCCCGTACCCTGTCTCGGATGAGTTCCTGCGCTGTAGCTGAGGTCGGTGCTTACGGACGCCGCGCCGTCGCACTGTTTCCGAGGCGTGTCTCCTCCTGGCTGCGTGCGGTCGTGAGAATCGGTGCGATCACCCGCGTCAAAAACCACCGGTTTCGACTGCGCACATACCAAACCATCGCTCACGAAACCTTTTCATCCATCTTACGTGGCTCCATCACGACCGACTACGTGATAGCCGAGGTGGATCTTTTTATATTGTTGAAGTTATCCTTTGATATACGCATGTCGTGCCAGTCAATTATAATATGACACACTCATTTAATACCCATGTAGAATAATATTCGAAGTGATTTACGTTGAATAGATTTATCTATAATTATTAATTTATATTTATGTTATTTGGTAAAAAATATAATTATTTTATGGAGTCGTCTCAGCATGCGTCATACAAATTTAACTCTTTGACTATCATAATCGTTCAATAGTTAAATAATTTTTATAGTAATTTTTTATGCCGTAGAGGGAGTCAACACGGTTTGTTTAGTCTCGGGTGCGTAAGATCATCTATGTCGGTACTCACGCGATGGAGATTGTCATCTGATGAGGTCAGGCTTAGGCTTTGGTTTCAAGGTCTAGAAACTTCTCTTGGCTAGCCACCTCCCTCTCTATCATTTGTCCCTACACATAGGTCGGGGTCGGGAAAGGGGCTCCCGACCTCGACCCCTCCGAAGATTTTATTAGAACTGAGTGGAAAATGAACCTAGAACCGCCCCTGTCGCTAGCCCCGTGATGGGTTTTTATCCCTTCGGGGGCTAGTCGTATCTGTCATATTTATGATTGCCAACCCATCATGCGACGAGCTTACTCTTAGGGCGGATGTTGGGCATCCTCGATGTCATGACGTTGAGCAACGACGTCGTATTTGGTGTCGTCCCGACCTTTACGGGACAATATTGCACTCGGTCGGCTCCGCCTCGATCTTGGTGGGACGATGCTGTACTTGGTCGGCACCGTCCCGATTTTTGCGGGACGACGCTATACTCGAGTGGCGTCGTCCTGACTTTTTCGGGACAACACGGTACTCAGTCGGCGTCGTTTCGATCTTTGTGGGACGGTGCTGTACTTAGTCAGTGTCGACCTGGTCTTTGCAGGACGGCACTGTACTCGGTTGGCGCCATCCCGACTTTTGCAGAATGGCATTGACTGAGGGGTGTGGTCCGATATGTTGACCTTGACGCTAACGTGGATGTGAAATAGTGGTTGGAGGGTAGGTTATCAAAATGTGCCATATCAAATTTATAATATACTACAAGCATTATGATGCAGTGGATATTCAATTATTATCATGTGATCAACATAATATCACTTTAGATATTGCCATTTCAATCATAATACAAATTGTATCATGTTCTTCGGTTCAATGCTATATGATCATATTTAATATAAGAGGAGATACATAATCATATTAAACTAAGACCTCAAGGGTAACGGTTCTAAATCATACTATAAAATAATTCTTAGATATGCTCTCCAAGCTAGACTCACTCTAAGTAAACTTAGCATTTAGTCGAAACCATCAACTCGAAAGCTAACTTAAGCAACAAAGAAATTATGTTGGACTGCCCCAACATAGTTTTGTAGGGTTTGGCATAACTGTAAATTGGATGATCTTAAAGCCTCTTAAACCGACACCACCTCACATTGAGATGAACAAAAAGTAGAATTTTGATTTGGAATCCACATCTTACTAATACAACCATATGTGCTTTAATATAACTTATGTATTAATAAAAATTAAAAGAGTGATAATAAAATTAATTGTTGATGAGAAAAAATGTTGTTGATGTTATGGTATGCCTGAAGTGGTTTGGATCCATATGTATATGGTTGTTCAAGGTGTTTCCGAGGTGAAAATTTTGATTGACGAAGGTGCCTTTTACACAAAGACTTAGATCAAGAGAGGTTTCCCTACCTAGTCCCTCCGACACCCAAGTTAAATACATGTGTATGAGTAGGGGCACAAGGAGTTAAAAAGTAAGCCTCTCCTCTCATTGTGTTGAATATAGGCTTTTATTCCTGGTCACGAAGTGGTGAAATATTCTATGAGGAGATAGCCTATAACTATCTCCGAGAGCCTCTCATTGACCTCTTATCCACAAGAGCAACAAAGGAGTAGCCCACAACCGCTTGCCTCGGAACCTTATCCACGTCGGCAAACGAGTAAAGGGTATCCTTCACCTTTTCTTTCCACTTCAGATATCACACGGTAATTGCATATCAAATGATGATTCACTGATTGTGTACCCCTTATCATTTGTCCCTCTCAAAGGCATACTTCGGGGCTCTTGCGAGAAGGGTTCAAAGTGCAGTGTCTAGTTCATTCGACATATTAAGTATATACTTCTTCAATCCATTGTCGACTAAGTGACACGTTTGCTAATTGTAAGTGTCCTGCAAATCAATCACGTAAATGATGACACGTATGATATGTATTCTTTTTACTTATTATATTATTTAATATTTTATCACTTTACCTTACACATTGCATATATTGTGATATTTATGGATCTGTGCAATAGGAATTGGATGGCGAAAAGATCACGATAATAAGACTGATTCGCTTTTAAACATATACCATAAATAATTTTGGTCATAAGTTACTTGAGAGGGACATCGAGATAACCGAACATACTGGTGTGTTGTATACTCGTCCATATGATAAAAGCGACTAGTCTCACAATTGCTCATGTGGGGACACTAGGGCTATAGTGCATGTGCTCATTGGAGAATAAGTTCATTGATTGATCCGCTTACGGAATGGTTGATGATTGATGATATCTCATTGTCAGATAACGATTCTGTCATCCAAGTGTTGTACCTAGTCCTTAGACTTGAGATACCAAAGATATCTTGTATGAGCACTTCACTCTTTAATATCGAACTTATAGGTTTGGAAGTTCTAAATCTAGTACAATTGATTATTAGGAGTAGTAATCAACCTTACAAGGGCTATTGAGTATCGATAGAGGACTATCCGCTCTTGGTATCATGAGAGAAATATCCATATTTTCTTGCTCAGACAAATATTTGAACAAAGTCATTTGGATCGAGAGATAAAGAGTTCTTTGAGAGAATCCAAGTAGAGTGAGACATGAGGAGAAACCGTGTGAGCCTGATAGCACCACGCTTGATACACGATCTCTAGGATATTAGATAAATGAGGGACTATAGGTGCACGATAATTGAGGATAAATAGGTCTAAAGTATTAGATTATCTTGTATCGTTTGGGAACTACAACATAGTAGCATAGTACGTCCACAATCGATTAGTCGAGTGAATTATTATAGAGATAATAATTCACTAAGCCAGAAGGAGTTCTAACAAGTATGACTCACGGCCAACTCAATATTATGCCTAGAGGGTCATACACATATGGTAAGTATTACGATTTGTAGAGGTTCGAATATAATATATCCGCCGAAGCCTATATCTTATTGGATATCTAATAAGCCCCTAAATTATTGGATCCCATGAATGAGATCCAATAACAGCAATTGAGATATTATTGGATAGAGATCCACTAATTTAAGAAGGCTTGAGTAGTTAAATGAAATCTAATACTCAATAAGGCAAAATCTATTATGGTTAAGTTGATAGGAGGCCTCTATAAATAGGATAAAAACAAAGGGTTATAGGCAAGATTTTTAGCTATCACCTTATATTCTCCTCCCCCCCTCTCCTCCTCAGTCAATAGCCCCAGTTTGGGATGTGTGGACAATAAGAAGGGCCGACCCCTTCTTGAGTGTGTGGTGCACGCAGCGAAGAGATTTGAGTAGCGATTTGAGAAGTGTCATCGCAACCTTTGTCATGTGGATCACTGCTAGAGAGAAGGGCATTTGAACTCCTTCATCCAATCTCACAGATCTGTATGAATTCATGGATATACGATCTCCCTAGGTAATTCCCTTGTGAGTAGTTTTTTGGTTTTGTGGGTTTTTGCACACCAACTTTTGCACGACGATAAGAAACATTTTTGCTGCGGGGAATCTATGTTTTTATTTCTATTCTTCCATTGCACATATGATGTCGCCCTAGATTTTTTAATAACATTTAGTATTTTTGGCATAAGTTTGTTCATCATGTTCATCTAGGATTGGTTCCTCTCGACGCTATTGGTGATCTTAACCTCTACACCTTGGGCAGAGGTGGGGGTCGAGCCGGACCTCCACACCTTGGGTGAAGATGGTGTCTAGCTTTCCAACCTCCACCTCTTAGGTGAAGGTGATCCTGACCTCCATGTCTTTGGTATAGGCAGGGGTCAAGCTTCCTGACCTCCATGGCATAACAATGATCGCAAAAAGAGGAGAGGATCAGATTTCCCAACCTTTGTGCCTTGGGCAAAGAAGGAGGTCGAGCTTCACGATCTCCATGGTGCAACAATGGCCACAAGTGAGGAAAGGATCGTTGCTAACAATGGTCTATCACCAACCTGCCCCTCTTCTCTTCATTGTCGAGGTGAGCTACGAAAGGAGCTAAGATGGTTGTAGGCAGTGTAGAGATTGGTTCTTCCTTTGATCATTCTCGAGGGACCCATGTTGGGTAAGGGGTCCACAGTGGATAAGCTACGAAATCGCATCGTTGACCTACCCCTCTTCTCTTGCTCAACCTCGAGGTGTGTTGCAAGCAATGTAGAGATGAGTTCTTTCTCTACTCATCCTCGAGGTGGGCTACAAGCGGTATGAAGATAGGTTCCTCCTCTGCTCATCCCTAAGGGACCCACGTTGGGCAATGGGTCGACAATAGGGAAGCTGCAAAGCTCCATTGTCAGCTTGCTCCATTTTCCCTACTTATCATTAAGACGAGCTACGATAGGAGGCTTTGCTCATCCCCGAGAGACCCACATCGAGCAATGGGTCCCCAATAAGGAAGTTGCAAAGTCTTATCGTCGACCTACCCCTCTTCTCTTGCTCGCCGTCGAGATGGGCTATGAGAGGATCTAATGCAGTTTGCAGAGGTAGTGCAGAGGCAAATTCCTCCTCGTTTGTGACATCTACACCTCAGGTCGAGACAAGGGTAGTGCCTCCCAACCTCTACACCTCGGGTAAATATGGCGGTCGAGATTCCTGACCTCCATGTCTCGGGCTGAGGCTCGACCCCTACCTCTGCCCGAGCCTCCAGACTTTCATACCTCGAGAGGATACAAGAGTTAGGTCTCTTGACCTCTATAATGCAATGATAACTATAGGCAAAAGGGTCATGTTTCCCAATCTCCGTGCCTCGAGAGAAGGAGGGGATCGAGCTTCCTAACCTCCATGATGTGGCAGTGGTTGCAAGCAAGGATAGGATTATTGTGGTGATAGTCTATCATTGACCTGCCCCTCATATTCTGCTCGCTATTTAGGTGGGTTACGAAAGGAGTCAAGATGAGCCATAGAGGTGCGTTCCTCCTTTTCTCGTCCACGAGAGACCCATCTCGGGTGATGAGGGATCGTCTCTACCCGAGGCACATGCTAGTCATAGGTGCCCTACAAACCAATCACATGAGTGATGACACATGTGACATGATACACATTATTTTTATTTATTATTATTATGATAATTTTCACTTTATATTGCATGTTATATATATATATATTGTGATGTTCATAGATCTGCGTAATGAGAATCAGATCGTAATGAGATCACGATAATTAGATCGATTCACCTTTAAACATACACTATAAATATTTCAGGTTATAGGTTACTCGAGAGAGATATCGAGATAACCGGACAGACCGGTATACTATATACCTATTCTTATGATAGAGGTGATTGACTTCATAGTTGCTCGTGTAAGGACACTAGGGATACAATGCATGTGCTCATTGGAGAATGAGTTCACTGATTGATTCGCTTATGGAAAGCTGGATGGTTGACAATACCTCAATATCAGACAACGATTCCGTTGTCCCAATAGTATACATGGTCCTTAAACTTAAGACACTAAGAATATCTTGTATGACTATTATACTCTTTGATACTAGAGTTATAGATTTGGAAGTTCCAGATCTAATATAGCTAATCATTGAGAGTGACAACTAACCTTACGAGAGCTATTGAGTGTCGATAGAGGATCATCCACTCTCGGTATTATGAGAGGAATATCTTATGTGTTCTTACTCAAACAAATCCTTAGCTAAGGTCATTTGGATTGAGAGAGAAAGAGTCTCTAAGAGAATCCGATTATAGCGAGACCCGAGGAGAAGCTGTATAAGCTTGACGGCACCATATCTGATATATGATCTCTGAGATATTAAATGAATGAAGGAATCTAGGTACATGGTAACTAAGAACAGATAGATCCAAAGAATTGGATTCCCCTATATCATCTAGGAACTACGACATAGTAGTTTAGTACGTCCGCAATCGATAAGTCGAGTGAATTATTATGGAGATGATAATTCATTGAGCTAGAAGGAGTTTTGACATGTATGACTTACGACCAGCTCGATATTAAGCCTAGAGGGTTATATACATATAGTAGGCATTGCAATAACCAGAGACTCGAATATGAGATATCTATCAAAGCTCCTATCTTATTAGATATCAAAAAAATCTTTGAATTATTGGATCTTATGAATGAGATCTAATAAGAGCTAATAAGAGATTATTAGGTGGAGACCCACTAATCTAAGAGGCTTGGGTAATTGGATGGAGATCCAGTACCCAATATGGTAGGATATATTATGGTTAGGTTAATTAGTGGCCTTTATAAATAGGAGTGAACCAAAGGTCCACAGGTTGAGGCTTCCTGGTTGCCACTTCCTATTCTCCTCTCTCTTTCTCCTCCTTAGAAAGTAGGTGTAAAGATTTGGGTAGTGATTTGAGGAGCGTCATCGTAGCCCTACTATGTGAATCACCGCTAGAGAGGAGAGAACTTGAACTCCTTCATCCAATCCCATATATCTTTAGGAATTCAGGGATATACGATCTCCCTAGGTAAAAATACTATCTCACACATGGATTTAAGTTTTACAAGTTTTTGTACACCAATCTTTGCACGATGATAAATACCGTTTTTAGGAAATTTGGGGTTTTTGTTTTCTATTATTCCGCTACGCATGTGATGTCACATCTAGATTCCTACAGCACCTTTATCCTTTTTCTTTCATTCTTCTTCCCTTATTATTATTTTTTTTAATTTACAAATGGATCTCGATACTAATGAGCTAAGTTGGGCAGTGGCCTACCCACCTAAAGCAAATGATAGGTTGACAATCAACTTCCCTACTTTGAGACTCTTTCTTCGTGGCGAATTTACTCTCATATGAGTTGGGTTTTTCAGACTCATGTGCCTAAGGTATATTTTGTCTTGTGCCTTCCATCATAGTAGATTTTTACTCACATGAGTCAGAGTTTCATGACTTATGTGTCTCAAGCATATTTTACCATGATGTATTTCTCCTCACGTGAGTTGAGTTTTTTTTCACTCATACACCTCAAGTATATTTTGCCTTATGCCTTCGTCATGGCGGATTTCTCCTTACATGTGTCGGGTTTTCCTAATTCATGTGCCTCGGGCGTATTTTACCTTGTGCCTCTGTCATGACGGATTTCTCCTTATGCGTGTTGGGTTTTGTCGACTCAAATACCTTACACATATTCTATATTGTGCCTTCTGTCATAATTGTTTCTCCTCACATGGGTCAAAGTTTTCTAACTCACGCACCTTAGGCATATTTTGCCTCGTGTTTCCCTATGATAGATTTCTCCTCACCAAGGTCGAGTTTTTCTAACTTATGCACCTCGAGCATATTTTGCCTTGTGCCTTTGCTATGACAGATTTTACCTCCCGCGAGATAGGTTTTCTCGACTCACGTACCTTGAGAATATTTTACCTTGTATCTTTGTTGTGACATATTTCTTCTCATACAGATTGGGTTTTCTCAATTCACATGCTTTGATCATATTTTGTCTTATGCCTCTACCATGACAGATTTTTCCTTATCTAGGTTAGGTTTTTCCGACTCACATGCCTTAGACATATTTTATCTAGTGATCATATTTTGTCTTATGCCTCTATTATGATATATATTTGCTCACCTAGGCTAGGTTTTTCCAACTCACACGCCTTAGGCATATTTTATCTAGTGATCATATTTTGTCTTATGCCTCTACCGTTACAGATTTTTTCTCACCTAGGTTAGGTTTTTTCAACTCACACACCTTAGGCATATTTTATCTAGTGCTTTTGCTAGTGGATTTTTCCTCACTTAGATCAGGTTTTCTCGACTCATGCACATTAAGCACATTTTACATATTATTTTTTAAGTATTTTAAAATTTAAGATTCAAATAAATCAAGTAATTAATCAGTGCATATACCTTGTTCTATTGCTAAATAAATAACGGGACTCCACGTGGATCGAATATATATATATATATATATATTCGAGATATTTATTGAATCTAATCCTAAAATTGATCCCACAACATAGTTACTGATACATAATATGTCATTAATGCATTAATGTGGCGCTAATCATATTTTATTATCGTGAACCACGTGTTAGCGGTAGCTCTTTTGTCGAGGACGATTGTGACATGTATTGGTGTAGAGCATGGAGAATGTCAAAACTTCTACTTATCATAAGATAGATAAACATACTATTGCTCGGAGAAGTATGACCAACTATCACCATAATATTGTTCGTTATAAGATTTTCTATAATATAATGATTATGAATACGATGAATTTTATTTTATGTCTATATTATGTAGGTTCTGTTGCATATATTCAAAATCATTCAATATCTTCCCCTTCCATATATAAATTTGATAAGTATCTTGTTGAACTCTATGATCTAAATCTTGGATGATATGTGTAAAATAGTGCTCTTCGATCCATCCACCACTTTTAAATTATATAGATAAGACCATCAACTCCTCAATATCACCATCATTATCAATCGAGACATTGTTGTCCATGTTATTGCTATATTTTTTGTTTGAATAGGTTGCTAAATGGGATTGAGAATGTGTCTTATTATTCTATTCGATTCTTTCCAATGGTACGGTTGGTACTACTACCTTCCCTTTTGTTTTTGCCTTTGCATACTAACGGATGACTATGATGGTTATATGTCTCTAGTTTCTCTGGATTAGAATATTCTTTCTCTTAATTATATCAAATTGACTTTCTAAATTTGATCTAATATATAAATCATAATTTTATTGAGTTCATAGTGAAAATATGAGAATAAAAGATAGATATAAGTGAAAAAAGAGTTTCAGAGAATTTCAAAAAATAAAATGAATTAAATTAGGGGAAAGAAAGGGATTAAAAACCATACCTATAGTTCAAATAGTCAAATTGATCGTTTGAAATATGACAAATTAATCAATGACAATTAAAACCCAATTGTTACCAATCGATACATATCAATAACAATTAGATTTCGACTATTATCGATTAGTGCATACCTCATATTGGATGACATGAGGTCATGTAATGTATATCGCCTAGTATAGAATAGTTCGGTGTATCAATCCCCTATTACATCGATAAATACCATACGTACTGAGCACGTATATATATATATATATATATATATATTCTTTACTGAATTATCTTGGTATTTTTTCTTTTACAAAAATCATATTTTACTTTTTGTTCTTTTTTCTTGAATATTCTAAAATGAAGAGAATATATTATTTCACTTCACTTGTACTTTTTTAAAAAAAGAAAGCGTAGTTTTAATAATTTAGCTTGTTGCATGGTTGAAAGATATAAAAATTAATTATTAGAAAATCATCAATTAGAGCACACGATAATATAATTGCATCGAAATGTCTTCGTTGTAGTCTTTAGACAATTAGGATCCCAATCGAACTCTACTTCTCGACATCGAGATTTGTCGTGAGTCTTTATACTAAACTTAATTTGGATTTGAATTTTCAATAGGTTGGAGAATCACAATATATCATGGCAGTATATATAATTTCTTATTCAAAATAAAGAAAAGCTTAACATGCATATCATTGTAGTTAATCACCATTAGTTATGATTAATTTATTGTTCCACAGAAAATCACCAATATTATTGCCTTTAGAAACACATTATTATATTCCAAATATTACTGATATATGTGATATATCATATTTTCACATAGATCGTTAATTAAAAAAAATCCTAATTAAAGTTTTTCTTGAATTTTTAAAATGGTTCTCAATTTTTTGAAGAGATATATGCACACTCACTGCATCAAAATCTGTGACAATTAATATGCAATTTCTAATGTATCCGAGGATATATGAAAGTCTTTCCTTATATTAATATCCAATACACTCTAAATGTTACTCAAAACCCATTAATTTGTGACTATCGGGATACCAAAATTTAATATAATTAGGAAAAGTATGGTATTAAGCCTTTGTAGGATTAGATGTATTAACTCGGTGTATCGATGGGATCCACCGCTCGAGTGATTCGTATATTCCGACTACGATTCGAATTTTAAACGACGATTCTCCCGTTGCAAGGCGCTCGTGGGCCGCCCAATAGGACTCGGGCCTTCATGGCCCATGAACCCCTCGGATCATCAGATCTTGACGCAAACCTCAAAGCATGAAGAGGGCTTACGTGTCAAAATGGGCCCCGGCCGAAGGGCCTCATCGTCACCACGTCCCTTACGTGTCGAAATCTCGTGTGGGGTCGGAGGAAGAGGGCTCAGCCGACGAGTCTCTTGCTGCTGCGATCCGCCCGCGCGATCGGACTCGAGTCTTCACAGTTCCACGAACCCCTTGGAGCAGATCATTGTGCGAATCTCAAAGCTACTCAAAACATCTCGCCAATTCCCGGCCGCTGCTGGTGGATCCCACCCGCCACGACGTCTTACGTGTCGAAATCTCGTGTGGAGTTGGAGGAAGAAGGCGCAGGCGACGAGTCTTAAGCAGCGATGTGACCGCGCAATCGGCCTCCGCTCGGATCAGATCTATGTGAGAAATCACAAAGCTCCTCAAGACCGACGGATGGGCGTAAGAGAGCGGTGGGGCACACCTCGTCTGCCCCTGCGTCGTCGGGCCCCAGAGGAAGAAGCGACAAAAGTAAGTATCCCGGCTCCTCCACCACCCTCTCCCTGTCTCGCCCCTCGCGCCGTCCCCTCCTCTCACCAATCACCGGCCACCGAATCCTACGTGTCGAATTCTCATGCCGGGTAGGAGCCCGAAGGCGTCGTGTTTCCGAGGAGGAAGACGAGTGATCGAGGCCAGGCTGGCTTCGGCGGGCATGATTGAGGGCCGGGCCCCACCGCCTACCCTGGCAACCCACATGGGACACGCAGCCCCATGCCATGGCATTGCGCTCCCCGCTGCGGGCCCCACACGAATATATATAACCATATTCATATATATATATATATATATATGTAATTTTCATCTCGTACTTGCACGCCAAATTCCACCCCAAAAGGTAAGAAATATTGTTTTCATGTACCGTAAACGACCACTGAACATACGAATTGACTGATTGGATGTGTGGGTGAAGAGAGAGAGAGAGAGGAGAGGAGTGGGCCCCGTGGAGGTAACACCAACGCTGCCGTCTGGAACACCCTGGGATCGAACGGGTAGCGACGCAAAAATACGTGCCGAATGGATTCCAGAGGTGTCAGCATGGGGGGAGGGAGGGGAAGGCCAGCGTGTTACTACGACTCGCTCCTATTATTCTTTGCTCTGATGCCGTATTAGAAATGTCAGACGCATCATGTGTGGACTAGTGACAATTGCTCGGTGTGGCATACGGCCGTGTCCCCCCCCCCCCCCCCCCCCCCGCTTTCCTCCTTTCTTTTTTT
>LVTN01000335.1:266717-297142 GCA_001649415.1 Musa itinerans
CCCCTCCCCGCTGTTTTCCCTCTTTCTATTTCGCCCTTTTTTCTTCCTTCAATTTCTTTCATGTTTTCCTGCTTCACTAAAATTGTACCTTCCTTTTCCCCCCTTGAGACGTATTTGTCCGAGCATCCAAGGAAAAGGTTAAACAAGGAAATGTGAGCACGCCGACCCCCGGGCATACCCGCTCGTCCGCGTCGGCCTTCGTCCCCTCTCGGAGGCGTATTTGGGGCTCCGAGTTCTCGGGTGGATGTAGGAATAATTGTGTTACTATTATTGTTTTTTTCCTAGTATAAACAGGACAGCGTCTGGTTTTTGTGCTTCTCCTCTTCCTCCTCGTTTCCTCCTCTCCTCTCCTCTCCTCTCTCTTCTTCCTCGGTCGTTCTCCTGCCTCCTTCTCCTCCTGCTACGTCTTGTATTCCGCAGTCCTATTCGCCTGGGAATTCCCCGCTCGGCTTTTCGTCGCCCCTTCTTCCGAGGGGCTCATGAAGAGGCTAGTAAGTACGTTTGCTTGTATATTTCCTTGTGATGTTTGTCAAAGGAACTGCCTTTCTTGTTTCTTAAGAACTTGGGATTATTGGATTCGTGTAAAAATTTGATCTTGTTCGTTTCCGAGTTCCTCTTTTTTTGTTTTTTGTTTCTTTTCTGTTGGGTGTCGTTTGCTATGCTTTCGTCGGATGTTCTTCCTTGTGCGATCTGGGTTGTGGAGATTCGACCCAATTAAAGTGTTTTCTGAACACGGTTCTATTTATAATTGGTTGTTGCAACTCTGATTCGGTTCGACCACTTGTCCATTTGCCACTGGCGATGTGATCATCGATTCATATAGATGTTGTGCGCATCGGCCCCCTTGTTTTAATTAGAGATCCATTTTGATCATTTATGTTTCCCCTTTTTTAGTTCTTTTACGTGTTTGCTATTGTTGGGTATCACTTTAGGCTGATGGTTGTGTATCATTTGATTCAGAATAGGATTTGGTGTTAATTTAAGGAAATGCAGTGGTGTGATCTTTACGATGACATTTGTCATCGTTACACCCATCGATTTTATTTGTTAGGTCTGATGTCAATCGGGAAACGTTTAAGGTCTTGTGTTGGTAATTTTAGCACAAGAGATCTTAGATGTCTGCATGATCGATATTTTGGAACATATTTCCCTTAAATTCAATGCCAGAAAAGCTTCCATTTTCCCCATTCCACCTAATCAGCATTGGAGGTTCCAAGTGAAGGGAAAATTTGATGTGGGCTTCGACACAAGCTTCCGTTTTCTGTTTGGTCTTTAGGTCGATGTGGAAGCAATGTGGATACCGATGAAGCTATGTCAAGTGCTAATTATCGTGTTATTATATTGCCTGTTCTCTGCAGGTCGTCGTGCTTTTACTTTTAGCGGTTGCAGTTGCTGTCGAAGTCGAGGAAAGGGGTGATGGGTATTGTAAGCTCAAGAATGGCTTGACACCAAGACCACACAGTGTCACCATTACAGAGTTTGGGGCTGTGGGGGATGGAGTCACCTTGAATACGGTTGCCTTTCAAAATGCTGTTTTCTATGTGCGGTCGTTCGCCGACAAGGGTGGTGCTCAGCTGTATGTTCCCAAGGGGAGATGGCTGACGGGAAGTTTCAATCTTACCAGTCATCTCACTTTGTTCCTGGATGAAGATGCTGTTATAATTGGCAGTCAGGTCTTGATCATAGTACATAAGCCCATATGTCTTCATGTTTATTAATGTCTATCATGAACTGCTGTACTTCATCTATTTATTATCGGATAAAGAAATTATAATGGGGCTGGATTTTGAAAACGATCGGTGAACATTAAATTAAGTTAGCTGTCATTCGATGTTTTAGAAATTACACAATTTCTTCTATGGAGGTTTCAAATTGTTGATACCCATGAGAAGATTAGATGGAAGGAAATGAGAAGTCCAAGTTTATTTTGTTAATGCTGAAAATTTTCTACTTGCTACGGTTAGAAAACTAATAACCCCTTCTTTTTCTTTATTTTAGGATGCATCTCAATGGCCTACTGTTGAGCCTTTGCCCTCTTATGGTCAAGGGATAGACCTTCCGGGTGAAAGGCATCGCAGCTTGATAAACGGATACAACTTGACGGATGTAGTGATAACAGGCATGCTTCTTTAACATTTCGGCAGATCGATCTCATGCTCTTTCTATGATTGCAAGTTCGATAGCATCTCTTTGTATACCATGCTGAGGTTGGTTTGTGGAACAGGAAATAATGGGATTATTGACGGGCAGGGTTCTGTTTGGTGGGACTGGTTTCGTACCCACACCTTGAACTACAGCCGTCCTCATCTTCTTGAGTTTGTGAGTTCTGGTGACATTGTGATTTCAAATTTAACTTTCTTGAATCCCCCAGCATGGAGTATCCATCCAGTCTATTCCAGGTGCGTGCTAAAACTATTTGTTTAGTCTTGTGAAGAAATATTGAGAATTTGGACACAACTGCAAATATCTTTTTTTTTTTTCCCTCTGTGATGCAGCAATGTAACTGTCCAGAATATAGTTATTCAGGCTTCATCTGATTCCCCATATACAAATGGTATAGTACCAGGTAAGAGTCAAAATGTAGTGTTTTTATGATTTCCTCCCTGTTTTATCGTTGCTTTTAGCACACAAAATTTCTTGAATGATCTGATTCAAGTTCCGTTATAAAGATTCAAATATGTTCCTACAGTTTCTATTATTGTTTTATGGTAATTATTTTTATTCCATGCTGTCCTAAAGCAAATAAGCAAAAGCTTGGTCCTAGTCCATGATAATGACATAAAATTAGGGGCAACAACTATCATTCCAAATCTTCATCTAAATTTTCTGCTTGACACAGATTCATGCTCAAGTTTATGCATCGAAGATTGCAGCATCAGTGTTGGACATGATGCCATTGCTGTCAAGAGTGGTTGGGACAACTATGGCATCTCTTTCGGCAGACCTTCCTCAAATATTCAGATCAACAATGTCCATCTGCAGACATCTCTTGGTTCGGCACTTGCTTTTGGCAGTGAGATGTCCGGTGGTATCTCAGATATACATGTTAAGCACCTTCATGTCCATGATTCTTTCACTGGCATAATATTCAAGACCACTCGGGGACGAGGCGGCTTCATTAAAGATATCGTCATTTCAGATGTGGAAATGGAAAATGTTCATGAAGCATTTCATTTCACGGGTCAATGTGGGGAACATCCTGATGACCAATATGATCCGGATGCTCTGCCGACAATCAAGCAGGTGACCATAAAAAATGTGATTGGAACCAACATCTCCCGTGCTGGAGTCCTCTCAGGAATTGATCAAGATCCCTTCACTGCCATCTGTCTTGCCAACATCAGTTTGTCTATCACCTCAGACCTCTCTAATTCTTGGACTTGTTCCAATGTCTCTGGATTCTCGGAATCAGTCTTTCCCCAACCATGCTCTGATCTGAGCTCGAATTCCTCTCTCTTCTGCTTCTCCCTTGAGAACTTCAGTGCTCTCGCGCAAGTCTAGCAAAATCTTTTTGCATGTGATTATCATTCATTTATTTCCCTCTGTACAATCGAGAATCCTGAGCTCACCAATATCCTTGCCAAATTCTTTCCAATAAATCCCCACAAAAGTATCTTTTCCTCCATGATCGAATCATTGCATACTTCTTTCCTCAGTTGTATTGCACCACCACCCCCGATCGAGAAGAAAATCTGCATCAGCGATGACAATGTGTTTGCTTGTACAGCTAGATTTCTTCATTCAAAGCCTGTAAGAAAAATTTTTGCTAGTTGTCGAAGTTCAAATGTTTGATTGATACTGTAATATGTCATTACTCTATTTAATCATGATTACTAGTTTGTATTCTATATGTGTTCATGGTATTAAAATGAGAAAGCTGGTTCCCAGATCAAAATGGGAGTTAGAATACCCTTTTATTGCAGTGACTGTCTGGTGTCTCCTCTTTGGGCTACCTGCTTGTGTTGTAAGTTGTGTGCACTACCCTACCATGATGAGCTCCACCGCTGCAGTATGATAGCTGGAAAAGGAGAAAGCCAACAGATATAGATTTATATGAGCAAAAGAAGAATCAAAACCAACTTTGTGCTTCTTTCAGACACTTGGGAAGAGTGAGCTCAAACCCTGGCAGGAAAAGCCCTACAGTTTGTAGTTTCTTATACAGCTTGGGATGTTTTGATTGCTGAAACAAAGAGTGCAGCACATGATTATGATGTAGTCTCCACTTCAAAGTGTGTTGGTGCTCCTATGCTTGCACCAAAGTGAGGTCTTCATTTGCTTTTGCAGCCAATGATCAAACATAGCTCATCATTGGTGGCTTTTGCTTTAGAACTTTTTCTTATCTTTTGGAAACTGTTGTTCTCCTAGATCTGAACTTCTTCTTCTTAACTAATGACCTTTTGATCTTTATTGATGTAGTTGGATGCCTGATCTTTTTTACACATACTCCAACAAAAAGATATCTAGATGTTGGGAGGATGCTCCATGGACATCCTACTTGTATGTGATCGAAATGGAACATTGATAATGAGACAACCTGCAACTTGATGAATAATAAATTGTTGTATAATGCTGCTGATTTTGTCAAAGAGGCATGGTGGTGGAGTAGGTATCAGCAATCATATCCTTATAATGATTGCTTCTCTCAGCCTTTTATTTTGCACTTGTCCTATCTACACAGCCATGGGAAGTTAAGTCTAATAGGGCTTGTAATGGTGACCAGGTCTGTTTTGAAGTTTCGTGGCTCTTTCGATCCAACCACAGCTAGTCGAGGGATTTTACTTGTGCCTTGTCCTCGTGTTGGGTTTAGAGGAGTGTCGGGAGTTGACCATCAACTCTCTTGATCCTTTGATGCTCAAGTTAGAGAATGAAGGAGTGTCAGGAGTTGACCATCAACTCCCTTGATCCTTTGATGCTCAAGTTAGAGAACGAAGGAGTGTCGGGAGTTGGCCATCAACTCCCTTAATCCTCTTGATACTCAAGTTAGAGAATCATGCCAGGAAGGACAAACCTGATAACTTACTATACAGATCATGAAGCTATCATTATCAATAAACACAGCATTCACAAAAGAAGCAGAGTATACATCTTGATTGTATCTTTTCTCACAAAAGAAACAGCTTTCATTCCCTTTGTAATTACAAATCAAGAAATCTCCAGCCATTCTTCGTCTATCACTCTACTTTCCACTTGCTGCCTTCCCAATAGGCCTTCGTTTTCCGTCGGCGCTGCCAGAGAGTAACTGTCTGTTGGAGCGGTTTACTGTTTGGCCTGGTGTATTTGATAGCTTACTCGATAGAGATGGCATCTGCGTTCCGCTTGGTGTCCTGAATTCGGATGAAGAAAGGGTTAGAAACATTTTCTCAAGGCCAACCAGTCTTTATGTTCAAGAAAAATTGTGTGCAAATTTATGGCTACAGGATTACCTTGTCTCGGAACTCTTCACTGGACCTGACTGAGGCCGCTTGATCTTTGATCCACCATTGACAGCATTGCTGTTGCTTTTCGGAAGATTGTACTGCGATAGCATGTCTTGCTCTGAGGAATCACTTGTTGCAAAATCCAAATCATCTGAATCATCGGTTGCGATAGAGTTGGCCCAACTTCTGTGATGATCCCTGTAGACTCTCATCACATCGGGAACATATCCCTGGTAACATGAGTCTGGCATACGCAGGTTATCTCCTTCCCAGCCCCTGAGGGAGTCCTCTGGCCAAAGAGAAGAATCAGATGCTCTTAAAAGGTCTTGGAGATCAATCTCTACCCTTTCCTGTATCATTGCTGAACAGCTGAGCACCTAAAATGTTAAGAAACAAGAGTTGGGAAATCAAATATGTAACCTAACAAAATCATTACCCGAATGCAAATCTATATATTTGCATGCTAAGAAATCATTTCTGAATATGTAGCACAAGGGACACCGATAAACTTCCTATTAGAAATAATATAAAGAAGGTATCTCTACCTCTATGTTTCCAAAATCCTCCATCTTCTGCATCTGGTTTGGATGTGCAGGAGATGTTGCACCAGATTTTAGCCTGTATATATCAGGACTAGACATTGCGCTTTGGATCTGCTCACCCTCTTTCTTAGCTAATGCTGCTTTAAGACTAGCTACCTAAAGCAGAATGAAACATGGTCATCCGATTGAGATAATCAGGAAGGAAAGCTAGAAATAGCACCTCAAGAATGAAGGGAAATAGCACCTGCTGCCTGAGCTCCTTGACTTCCCCACTTTCTTTGTTTACCTGAGCCGCACCAAGCTCAACCGACGCAACCCGTTCAGCAAATTTGAGCGTGCTTAGAGTCTCACTTATTGCATCTGCCTCAGGGCTTATGTGGACAAACATCAATGTTTTAGCTTGCCCTCCTGAGAAAAATGAGAATAACATACAATGACTCATGGAGAGATAAAGTGCATGTAGAACTCGGTCAATTGTGTTTAATTCTTACCTAGAGAGTCTTGTAGTAGTTGTGTAAGTTTGCTATTCCTGTAAGGGATATGTGAACTCTTTTGAGCAAGGGCAGATATTACATCTCCTAAAGCTGATAGCGATTTGTTGATATGTTGTGCTTCCTTTAGCCTGTCTCCTTTAGCTTCAGATTTATTGACTCTCTCACTACCTGCCAAATCAACTAGATGCATACATCCTCTAAGAACAGCCCCAGATGCCAAATCTCTTCCTTGAACATGAATGGTCAGGCAACTGCAAACAAAAATCCATTAGCCTGACACGATGTAAGCCAAAACACATCCATTCAAAACCGTAACCAGACCTGTGAGAACGACTGCTACGGTCATTCATCGCAGTTGCACTAACAGCACGATTCTTCTGACCAATGTTCATTAATTCAATAACCTCTGTTGTTGATGTGACAGGAACCAAGTTTGCATTAGGCACAGCAAGTCCTTTCTGAGAACTATTATGAATATCTAATGTATTGACGAGTAAAGGTTCTCAAAATATATAAAACAGAATAGAACAAAAAACTAAAAAGAACTGAAGAATAATACGAGCAAGATCATCTAATGTATTGACGAGTAAAGGTACTCAAAATATATAAAACAGAATAGAACAAACAACTAAAAAGAAATGAAGAATAATAAGAGCAAGATCTTCACAAAAGGATATTTTTTCTGGGGACCATCATTGGTAAGGAGATCCCTAACTTGCTCATTATATATCTCAATCATCTGAACAGCAATTTCATAACAAAATGTCTCCTTCCTCTGCTTTGAGATATGAAACAAGTCATTTAATGCCCTGTAGTTTACTCCAAAACTCTCTTCTGTAAGTTCTTTTGGTCCACTCTGCATAAAAAAATTAAGAACCAAATAATTAAAAAAAGTCTTGATTCATTTCCATGGATAGATAATCGTGAGCTGAATTTAAATTTTCCAAAATGAATTTTCATGTCAATGATGTACCATCGTATAGGTTTTCCCTGCTCCAGTTTGTCCATATGCAAAGATGCAGACATTGTAACCATCAAGAACAGAACGAATCAAAGGCTGTGTGTCAGAGAAAACCTCCTCTGCATTGATTAAAGGGGATTAGTTCATTGCTTTGTTAGAAAATTCTGAATGTACTCAAATATAGAGCCTTGAACACCTTGAGTGGCAAACGGGCCAAAGACTTTGTTGAAGCTGAAAGACTTATGTCCTTTCCCATATTTTGAAGGGGTGATAATCATAATATTTCCATCGTCAATATGACCAACAGTGCTCATACTACTTGATTGTCTAGGTAAGAAAGGCCTCACACGGCAGTACACCCTAATGTTTCCTGATAGTGAACAAAAGAAATTAGTGGAAGCATTAATTTTGCATATAATTAACTAGAATATCACCTTTAAGATCCTGCACTTGATTGTATAACTTTCTGTTTTCCTCGAGAACTTTATGATATCCTGAAGCTGCTTGAGCAAGGACTTGCATATGCTTCCCTAAAATGACAAGAACAACGGCCTTCAGAGTATGTCTAACAGTTCCTCATGGTTAACAATTTCTTATCATCCCCAACTGATCATTTAACTATCTCACCAAGATTACTAAATTCCTGGCAATGTTGAGTTCTCATCAACTCCATACCAGCTCTAGTTGTTTGAAGTGAACCTTTCAGTTCCTACAGAGAACATCAACCACCATCAACACAGCTTGATAAACCCAACCATCATGCAAATCCTTAAACAAAATCAGAAGAGAATACCTGTATTTCTCTTTTTTGTCTATCAAAAAGTAAGTGTTGCTTCAGGAGCTTTTCTTTTGATGTTTCTGCATCCTTCAAGCTCATACTAAAATCCTCATCTTTTGAGCTTGGGAAAGAATTCCCTGTCTTCGCCGTCTAAAACACAGTACAGTGTTAGAAAGACATTTAAACAAATCATGAGGTACTGAAGGAGAATAAACCACAAATCATATGCCATCTTCTTATAACACACATAAACTAATATATCACAAGAGTTTAATGGGAACCACTTAAATTCGATAAGTGTGACTTTAATAAGAATGTGTGGGTCTAGTACCTCTTTTTCACAACAAATGGATGAAATTTCTGTTGAATTTTTTGCTTTGCAGAAGGATTTTGTTCCATCAGTTAGATCCTTCGTAGTTGTTTTCACCTATCAAGCATTGCGGTATCATTTGAAGCGGTTTAAAAATTTTTAACAGTAGCAAAAATAATATACATTAACGTGCATAAAAATGGAAGAAAATCAAGCAGGCTTCAGAAGGATAACAAGCTGGATGATCGTGTCACAGGTGACAATCAGAATAACAAATCATGTGAAAGATAAGGACAGAAGCAGTCCTGTTCAGATGAATGGAGCAGCGTGTCAATAATAAAAGTACCAGGGCCTACCTGCTCATTTTGGTTTGCAATTCGGCGCTCAAATTCTTGCATTACTCTGCCTAACATTGACTCCACAATCTGCATAAATGCAATAACAATTCCAGCCTCATCCGCACTACATACAGTTAATTGTCATAACGAATTAACTTACCACTGGGACTTCTTCAGGCTTCTTATCTGATAGGATGGCATGCAGAAGCATGTTCAGAGACTGTGATGCCGTCTGTGGACAATATCATGCTGGTGTGTTAGCTAATGCAGATACCCGATTTATTCAATAAATTATGACATTCAGCTTACCTACCATTTCAGTGGATTGTATCGAGAAATTGACGCCCACGTTCTGCTCCACCAATACGCCATCCTGGGTTTTCTCAGTTGATTGGCTTCTAGAAAGGGAATTCATGAAAGGTTCTGAGTTCCTCCTTACAAAATACTTGCCAGAGGTGGAAGGCTTCAGAATCCCACCATACTTGCAGGAACCATTTCTGCCCATTTGTTTATTCTCACCATAGGATTTAAGAGCCAAAACACAATTCACAACCCTGGAGCCTTTACCACCCTGCCCTCCAACCCATGAAAAAGGAAGAAGAAGAAGAAGATAACACGTCAAAAAAAATTTAAATTAGTGATACTTTAAATCTCAGAAATTTAGGATTTCCACTTCTAATTCATAACTTAAATGAAAGGAAAAAAAGAAACTGAGAAGAGCTTATCAAACAAACAAAAAATCCGCACCCCTTCTAGATCGGACGCCTCAAATGTTGGGAGGCCCAACTCTTCCATGGAGACGAGGAAGTTCCTCAAATTCTCAAAGTACTGATATGCTGACAGAGCAGCACCGTCTGGGAGGAGAGCCGAATCCGCAGGAGCTTCCACCACCTGGAATGAGAGTCAAGAGATGACATCATGCAACACTGAAGCGATGGTATCAAACAAGAAAGAAAGAATCCAGTGCGTGCCTGCAAGAAAAGCTAACCTTGGGGACAGCACCAGGTTGAACCTTGTTGAGTGCATTACAAAGAACAATCCCATTTCGCAGCCCAAGCCGGAATTCCTCCTCTGTGGGCTCTTCCGGCAAATCTCTCGCCCCATTAACCCCCACCATCTTCCTCAGCCATTCGGCTGCCTCGTACCTTCTCAACGCTGCCATAGCAAAACAGAACCAGAGAATTCTATTCATGATTCCGCGCAATCCTAATCAATACTTTTGACCTTTGGGAATAAAAAATATCGAGAAATCTAACAGACTAATGATCTTTATAAACAAAAGCCAACAATAAACTCCTCCGCGATTTCTCTATTGCGTTCCAACTAATACAACACAAGAAATATGTGTAACAGAAGAACTAAAAATCGACGACAAAGAAACCCCAAGAGAATGATGATCAAGACGGCACCATCCAGGAATCATCGGAATAAAAAGAACCCTTTTTTTCTGGCCGTGTCGAGGACAGAACATTCGAAAAGACGATAAAGAATCGATTTTGAGGAAATACACTAGAAATTACGGGCAGTAAATCAAATCACCTGCTTGCACCTCCTTCCTAGAGGCCAGATCAATGTCGCCTGTCCGTGTCTCATGCGGCTTCACTACGTCCTCCGCCACCACCGACAAGGAATCCGACGCCATTACCCTCGGCCAACGACCGCCCCCAATTCCCCGCCGATTTCACCCCCGGCCAACACCCCAAATGCGCGTCGATGACGACGGCGAGGAGGAGAAGGGACAGCGACTGCTGCTGCGTCCTCCTTCAGCCTGCTCTCCTCGGCCTCGAGGTGGGGGAAGGGACACACGGAGAACTTTGCGCCCCTTTTCTATTTCCCTTTTTCTTTTCCTCGGTCCTTTCCGAGCCTCCTTCCGCGCCGGAGGTTGGGATGAAATGAAGCGAAAGACAGACTGTGTGTGGGGTGTATTAATAGGGTGAACGGATGCGTCAATCACACATTTCTTCCCCGTTTGCTTTAATTTTCGTGCCATGCGTCGATTTCGCTGCACCAACGAGAACGGTTGTCCCAATGACGGAACGACGTGTGCCCAATAGACATGCACCCTTTTGGCACGCACCGCCTACGTGGCAGAGCCTCCTCTAACCAGCGAAAAAGATGTGTTTGACGTGATATCGAAGGGAAGAGGACGTCATCGGGCATGGTTTATTATGGATGACTTGAGATGAAGGGGAGAGAGAAGGGTGGGGAAGCGCATCAACGTCGAATCTATCGACGTCTGTTGGGGTTTGCTTTGGTGTCTCGCTTTGTGGGACACCGAGGAGGACGCGACTCGCCGAGTCGTATGGTGTTTGGTTGCTTTCGTCCCGCGTGCCGGTTACGGTGTCACGTGCCATGCGCGTGCTTTCCCCCCACCCCACGCCAGCCCAACTGACTTCAACGTTCGACAAGTTCAAACTTGAGGCTCGGTTTTATCCGAACCACCCTGGCTCCGACCGAGGAGCATGACTCGGTCCCTTAGGTGGGGCCCGGGAACTACCTGGCTCGGCCGGCACGGAGATGGAGGGAAGGAAGACGCGTGTTGGGGCCGGCCGCTCTTGCCGCCTTTTCGTTGTCGGAGAGTGACGTGGGAAGCAGAGATTCTTTCTTGATTCCCCCCTTAATCGATGAGTAAGAAAGTAAAGACTGTGATGGTGAAATTAATGATATATTAGATCTATCAAAAAATCAAATAGTATATTTATAATTCGATTATCGATCATTAGGAAACTAGATTAGTTCAAAATAAGCTTCGATTCTTGAAAGGAGTAATTATTAATTTTTAAAAAGTAATTGTTGAGTGATTATAAAAGTTAGACTCTTTTAACTTTTGTAAATATTTGATGTTATATTTCTACCCAAAGTTCTATCAAGTATTTATATATTGCCGGTGTCGAAATTAATCCGAAAAATATGGTATGATTCTCGAATCATTTGCAATGTTGCACATGGTAATTCTATGTTTACCCAATTGATGGATCATCTTCTTCTATGTGTACTTTCTGCTAGAGTGGATGAGTGAGACCATAATTCAAGTGCTTAGCAAAGACAACTTTGGTAAAGGAAGCTTCTTTTACGACAAACTGTAGGTCCATCTAAGCTGTGGTTGATGAACTTAGTGGCCCTTATGATGATAAAGTGCTCTTTGGTTGGCGACAGATCAAAGCATGTTGAAAATTAGGTAAAGGATGTTTGACATGATTCAGTGAAGACCTCTAAGCATGTGGATTCCAACCAGCAATTGAAGCTGGAGATTCAAGTACTGAAAGATTGAAGATTAACTTTAGCAGTATGAGTATATATTTTTTAGTTCATTTTCTTAGTTCATCGAAGTTTTCTTATATCACATTCTTAAGAGTTAAATTTTCGACGGTACAAAATATTTTATTGTGATTGTAGTTCATTTTATGGTTCAAGATCAAAGTGTTTTCTAAGAGATTCCAAGTTCTAATGGATTATTATCTGCATCCATTATTATTTTAGTTTGTTCCCTTTGATCTTGTATATACAGATATTTTCTTTTGACGACGGCTACATGATTAACTTGACTAAAGAATCGCCTTTCTTGATTAGTTTTGAAGCATGAGCAAAGTCGTCGGCCTGATGATAACATCAAGTTTGAGATTCTAAATGCTCTCCTCTTTCATGGTTGTCATTGCAGGTGGAGGGTGCAGTATCAAGTGGTCCAAGAAGAAAGCAATGGTTGACAAGTGCACGCTCGTCGGAGATGGCAGCCAACCTTCTGGCTTCTCACACACACCATCATCGACAGTGTACAGTATTCTCTATCTACATGTCAACTTGACATGATCTAGCAATGGCCCAGTTGTCTGCTAAAGACTTTCGCTTCCATGAATAATCGAGGAACCACAGCAATTGAGGTCACCCGAAACATCACTTTTGCGCAGCCTACAGTGGCCGTGTGTCAGGCAACGCAGAGACAGTAAAGCCTCGCCGGTCCCCAACGTCTTTACCCGCTTTGCTCGTCGCTCTTCTTTTTCTGAGAGAAGGGCGCTCTCAGACATGACAAGAAAGCAGCAAGCTGCGGTCAATCCAACCTATCTATCTGGTCCCATCAGTCATCACCAACCACCGTAACAACTGAGATGGAGGAGGTAAAGGGGAGGGAGGGAGAGACGAAGGAACATGGGGACTGGGTTGTCGTGTTGCGAGGAAGAGGAGCAGCGTCAGATTGGATAATGGAATGGTTAAGCTGCTTGAGAGGAGAAAGGGGAGCAAGCGGTGGCAGATGTTGGATTATGAGTTGCAGAATCCAAAGATATGTATACGACATTTGTCCGAGATATGGATGATTCGAAAGAAGACCGACACAGAAAAGAAAAAGAGTAAGAAGACAGTCCGTGAACTCAGCATACGAAGAACGTCAACGTCGACATCCTGCAAAAAAGAGACAAAGATGGGGAGAGGGAGGGGTGTTGCGAGAATCGAACTCGCGACCTCTCGCACCCGAAGCGAGAATCATACCACTAGACCAAACACCCTTGCTTGTTTTTAAAGATCAACAAGAAACTATTTATCTCAGATAAGAAGGAGCTTGTAAGAACTTAGATCACCCCAACTTGACTTTCTGGCTTCTTGTATGAAATCTGTGTTGCAGATCACACTCTCATATCATGTTCTGCATTCACAACATCAATGAACCAGATAGAAATGTCAAGTTCATAATATGAGAGTCACTAGTTGAATACCATAAACAGCAGTACCACTCATCATGTTTTATTTAGTTTCAATGGAAGGCCAAGATTTTGATATAAAAATATTCAGGAAATGAACTAAAGGCTATAAATTGAAATAGAAAGAAGATGCATTCAAGAGACGTTTCAGATGTAAATGGTGTTGGAGATCAAGTTGGGAACAAAAATGGTTTCTAACAATATGAGAAAATAATGCCAGTTCTTGAAGAAGAAAGGTATATGTACAGTGCCAACAACAATCCCAGATGCAAATTTCTTGGTTTCCATGATCCACTGGATTAACAGGTCTCCACCCAACATAATATTGAGATCAAGATGGTTCACAGTTTGTGAAAGCCAAGCAAAGGTAACACACGTATAGCATCCAACTTGATGTACTGGGAATGCCACTTGAAGCGATCACCTTAGCCATTCCTACGCATGATGCTGAACATGAAGACTTCGAGGGGGTGGTGTAAGCATAAAATCTATATTATGTTATATCATAAATGCGAAAATAATCTATATGCCAGGATTGAAATCAACTGCGAGAGAGTTGAAGAGAAGAACTGAAATCCCTCAACAGAGAAGTGCATCTGTAATGTAACGCGCTTTCAACCCCTTAGAGGTCATGTCCTTTTATAGGTGAGAGTAGAGGGTCTAAGATCTCATGAGATTTACGATAAGATCTCGGGAGATTTCCTCCCATCAAGATTATCTCCTGATGAATCGTTTCGTAAGTGGACTTAATCTATTGACTAAAATATCTGAACGAAAACCAATTAGTTATCTTATCAGGTGGGTATACATTACAATCCACAAGGTTGACCTTTCCCCGGAAGCACAACTCTTCTTCGGATTCTACATCTGGAATGTCAATCTTGTTACCCAAAACGAGGAAAGGAATATTTTTGCCAGAGCTTCTCATCGGAGTGAGAGAAGCACATTCAGCTCCTTCCTCTCCTTGTCATGCACATCCACTTAGATGCAACACAGCATCAGCCTGTTTCAGAGACAAATATAGCCAAAACGCCCTTAACAACAACAGCACAAGAGAACAATTTCTATGCATCTACTATATTTACAAGCTCATCTAACTAAATCATTCATATATATATATATATATATATATATATATATAAAACAGCAGCATCCCATGAGAGTTGAGACCATAACATCAAGTAACTATCCATGAGGATTCAGAGTTACAAAGTCAAAAGGAAACACCTGCTTAAGGGAAATACAATTTCCTAAAAAGATGCTCATTTAAGATTTTATGTCCATTAGCAAGATTTATCATCAAAGTTATTACCAGATGCGCTGACATTAGTATAAAAGCAGAAGTCCATAATTACAGCAGGGATTTTATGCCATCATAAATGTTTAAAATGACTCAAAGAACAAATATAACAGAATGGGCAAAAAAAAAGCAAAACATGAACATGAAACAAAAGAGGAGCTTAGATTTTGCAGCACTGGTTAGAAGAGTGAAATTTTTTTTTTGGACATTTAAACAAGTGTTGCTCCAGCGCTTTTCTTTATTTGGAGGAAGAGAAAGATTCCAAAAAATAATTTACTATTTCTAGAATATTAAACAAGACCAACCTGTGAGACAATAACAGGAGTCAAGAGAGCAAAGATAAGTGTGTGGATTGCAGAAACCAAAAATGCAAAGCAAGACGAAGCAAAGTTCATAGGGTTATGTGGTGGTTTGGATTGAGATTCTTAAACAACATGCCATAATATCGGTACCTAAAGAGGTCCACTGCATAACTGGGGTAACATGGATTGAGATTCTTAAAACGACCCGATCCAGTTGAAAGCGAGGGCCTAAAGAGTTTTGTTTGACTTGGACAAACAAAACTGGTCCTCTAATAGGCCCATGGTGGCCTAACCCATTAATCAAACCTCACTATCTCTATTCTTTTCAGGGAAGATAAAGCTCCAGCACCAGATAAGCATAAAAGGTACCATAAATTGGCAGAAAAATTAAAACTGCATCTCTACCTTGCTTTGTAGCTACCTAATGATGAAAAAGAACCTCAAACAGCACGATCACAAATAAGTTCGCGCTTGGAAACTGATAGAGTATGAAATATAATTACAAAGTATGTTTGAGATAATTATATATATTAACAGAGAGGATTTTCTTCAACTGCTCAAAGATTTGCTATGTAGTTGAGAAAATCTTATATGCTATTATGCTCCCGCAAAATTGAGCTTGAGGATGTCGATATTAGACCGATACAATGAAAATAGTTTACGGATAAGAGGCTTTGTGAGTAAGTCTGTTAGTTGATCAATTGTATGTACACGAGGAACACGTAGTTGATGTTTGATAACTTGATCTTGCACAAAATGAAAGTCGATGGCATTGTATTTCATGCGGGAAAGGAATACTGGATTGACACATAAGTAGGTAGCTTCAATATTATTACAATATATTGTAGGAGTAACGATGGAGTTGACATTGAGTTCCTTGAGCAGATTTGTGATCAAATTGAGTTCCGACGGTGGCAATGACATAGTATTCAACTTCCATTATATACCGTGTGACTATCTTTTATTTTTTAAAACTCCAACTACTTGGAGTGGCTTCAAGAAAAATAATATACCATGATGTGGATGTTCTATCATCAAAGTTCCCTGCCCGATCAGCATCAACAAAGGTATGGAGATGGAGTGAAGCGTTTTTATGAAGAAAAAGACGATGATTGAGGGTCCCTTTAAGATACCGCAAAATTTGTTTAATTGCAAACCAATGCGTAGTAGATGGCCGATGCATGAATTGTGATAATTTATTGACTACAAATGAGATATTGGATGGGTGAGAGCCAAGTATTGTAAGGAGCCAAGTACTTGTCGGTATTGAGTCGAATCCGTAGTAGGGCTTCCATCACATAACTTAAGTGATTCACTAGTAAAGAGGGGAGTTGTAACCTCTTTTGTATCCTGTATGTTTGTCTTTGATAATAAATCTTGAATATATTTTTTTTTTTATAGGAAGAGACCGATGTAAATATTGTTTCCACTCCAAGAAAATAGCTCAAGGTTCCTAGATTTTTGAGGGAGAATCGATTGGCCAATTGCTTTAGGAATGCCTGAGTCTCTAAGAGATCATTGCCTATGACAATAATATCATATATATACACCAAAAGATATATTGTGCCTTCATTTTGTTGTCGTAGGAATAACGAAGTATCAGACTTGGAATTGATGAAGCCAATTGATGCAAAAAATGAGCCAAGTTCAGTATACAAAGCTCTTGGAGCTTGATAAATTACTTTTTGTAGTTTACAAATATGCCTCAAATATTGATGATGAATGAAACTAGGAGATTGCTGCACAAAGACATCTTCAGTCAAAGTCCCTTGTAAAAAGGCAATGTTAACATCTAGTTGTCGTAGGTGCCAACATTTTGAGATGGCCAAACTCAGGATAAGTTGGATTATTATGGGTTTAACAACGGGATTGAATGTCTTTGTGAAATCAATACTCGATCGATGATGAAACTTTTTAGGGACTAGATGTGCTTTATGTCGAGCAACGGATCAGTTTGGGTTTCGCTTAATTCAAAAGACCCATTTACACCTGATGATATTTTGCATGTGATGAAAGGGTACTATGGTCCATGTAGGGTATGGAGGAGAGCATTATATTCTTGACACATGATTTTATGCTAGTGAAGAGATTTTTTAGCTTGAGTAATTATAGTGGGTTCAGTGGCCTCAGGATAGGAGTTTGTTATGGCATGTAGGCCAAGGACTTGATGTAGTTTGAAAATACTACTTTTGGTGCATGTTGTCATTGGATGTCTAGGGGCTATAGAAGTGGTAGGTTGTGTTGTTGATATATCCGTTGGTGAGTTACTTACATGTGTTAAATCTCGGATTTTGATGATGAAGTCAATTGTAAATTGTTTGATCTAATCTATATGTTGAGAAAAGTGTGCAGGATTAATAACGACAGCAGTAAGACATAAAGCATGTGTTGTGCCGGAGTCAAGATCGAGATCTCATTGGGAGTTCGAGAGTTCGACGGAAGTCCGGATGTTCGTCGAAAGTTCTATCGGAACCAACCGAGAAGTCCATGAGCTTGCCAAAGAAGCTCGTCGGAACTTGCTAAGAAGATCATCATAAAGTCCAAGAGCTTGCCGGGAGTTCGCCGGAGCATTACCGAGAGTTTGTCGGATGTTTGCTGGCAGTTCGCCGAAAGCTCGCCGAAAGAGCAAGTGACGCACCAGAACAAGAAATGTTGTGATTATGTCTTAATTATTATAGTTAGAGAGTAAATTAAGTTAGAATTGGGAGGTAATCCCACTAATTTAATTAGGGGGCCAACTAGGCCCTTAATAGGGCTGAATTAAGCAACCAATTCAGCCATTGAAAACATGGCCGATGGTGGCACCGCTTGGAAAGTAGTGCCTCAGGATTTCTGGGCGGTGGTACAGCCCTTGTCAAGCGGTGGTACCGACGGCAGTTAATCAATTAATGTTGCCAGCGGTGGTACCATCAGTAGTTAATGCTGTCAGCGGTGGTACCACCCTTGTCAGGCGATGGTACCGCCAGAGCTTGATCTCTAAGCTTTGTCAAGCGATAGTACCGCCTAGTGTCAGGTGTCAGGCAATAGTACCACTAGGACCCCGAAAATCCAAGATTATACACTTTTTGGCTCTAATTTTGAAGCCTTTAGGGCCTATAAAAACCCCACCCTTTTCTGCATGAAAGGGCACGAAACCTATTGGCATAATCTTGAGTTTTTAAGTCTTAAAGTGTTGTAAAAGTGAGGAGTTCTCCTCCTTCATCTCTTAGCCTTGTAACCATCCAAGAAAGAGGAGTGAGACTTGTAAGGGTTGTCTCCTAAGCCCGATAAAAGGAGAAATAGCTGTAAAAAGTGGTTGACCTTCGCCTATTAAAGGAAGGTCTTTAGTGGATGCCGGAGACCTCGTTGGAGGAGGAATCCGAATGTGGATGTAGGTCACGTTGACCGAACCACTCTAAATTCTGGTTTGCTTTTCACTTATGCAATTTACTTTAACTGCAAATCATTTCATAGCAAACTACTTCTCCTCCTCATATTGTTTACGCTCTCATACGTTTCAAGTTGTTATCTTTCTGATTTCATTTTCATCGAACGTACGAAATATTTTATATGAAAATCGAAGAATTTTTTGCTACACTAATTCATCTCCCCTCTTAGTGACGCTCTTGATCCTAACAATTGGTATCAGAGCAAGGTTCACTCTCATTTGGTTTTAAACTCAAGAGAGATGACATTTGTCGGCAAACTAGAGGGCCATTCAATTACACGTCCGCCCATGTTCAATGGGACGGATTATACACATTGGAAGACTAGAATGAGGATCTTCCTAATTTAAATGGATTTCTAATTATGGAATATTATAGAAAATGGGTTTCAAAAGTCTTCTCTTCCAATGAACGATTGGAATGAGTTGGAGAACAAAACTTTTACTTTAAACGCAAAGGCTATGAATGTCTTATTTTGTGCATTAGATAAAAATGAGTTTAATCGAGTATCAATTTGTGAAACGGCTTTTGACATTTGGCACACACTCGAAGTGACTCATGAAAGCACTAATAAAATGAAGGAGTCAAAAATTAATCTTTTAGTACATTCTTATGAGTTATTTCGAATGAAATCAAGTGAGACCATTGGAGACATGTACACCCGATTTACGGATGTCGTCAATGGTCTAAAAGGGCTTGGTAAAGGTTTCTCAGATTTTGAACTTGTTAATAAAATTTTAAGATCCCTTCCATAAAGTTGGGACCCTAAAGTAACAGCTATTCGAGAGGCCACAGATTTAAATAATTTTCCTCTTGAAGAACTAATTGGGTCACTAATGACCTATGAAATGACATGTAAAGCTTATGAAGAGATATAATTACAAAGTATGTTTGAGATAATTATATATATTAACAGAGAGGATTTTCTTCAACTGCTCAAAGATTTGCTATGTAGTTGAGAAAATCTTATATGCTATTATGCTCCCGCAAAATTGAGCTTGAGGATGTCGATATTAGACCGATACAATGAAAATAGTTTACGGATAAGAGGCTTTGTGAGTAAGTCTGTTAGTTGATCAATTGTATGTACACGAGGAACACGTAGTTGATGTTTGATAACTTGATCTTGCACAAAATGAAAGTCGATGGCATTGTATTTCATGCGGGAAAGGAATACTGGATTGACACATAAGTAGGTAGCTTCAATATTATCACAATATATTTGTAGGAGTAATGGTGGAGTTGACGTTGAGTTTCTTGAGCAGATTTGTGATCCAATTGAGTTCAGTAGCGGCGGTGGTGATGACACAATATTCAACTTCCGTTATAGACCGTGTGACTATCTTTTATTTTTTAAAACTCCAACTACTTGGAGTGGCTTCAAGAAAAATAATATACCATGATATGGATGTTCTATCATCAAAGTTCCTTGCCCGATCAGCATCAACAAAGGTATGGAGATGGAGTGAAGCATTTTTATGAAGAAAAAGACGATGATTGAGGGTCCCTTTAAAATATCACAAAATTTATTTGATTACAAACCAATGCGTAGTAGATGACCGATGCATGAATTATGATAATTTATTGACTGCAAATAAGATATCTGGATGGGTGAGAGCCAAGTATTATAAGGAGCCAAGTACTTGTCGGTATTGAGTAGAATCCATAGTAGGGCTTCTATCACATAACTTAAGTGATTCACTAGTAGAGAGGGGAGTTGTAACCTCTTTTGTATCATGTATGTTTGTCTTTGATAATAAATCTTGAATATATTTTCTTTGTGATATGAAGAGATCTGAAGATGTAAATATTGCTTCCACTCTAATAAAATAGCTCAAGGTTCCTAGATTTTTGAGGGAGAATCGATTGGCCAATTGCTTTAGGAATGCCTGAGTCTCTAAAGGATCATTGCCTATGACAATAATATCATATATATACACCAAAAGATATATTGTGCCTTCATTTTATTGTCGTAGGAATAACGAAGTATCATACTTGGAATTGATGAAGTCAATTGATGTAAAAAATGAGTCAAATTCAGTATACCAAGCTCTTAGAGCTTGATAAATAGCTTTTTGTAGTTTACAAATATGCCTCGAATATTGAGGATGAATGAAACCAGAAGATTGCTGCACAAAGACATATTCAGTCAAAGTCCCTTATAAAAAGGCAATGTTAACATCTAGTTATCGTAGGTGCCAACATTTTAAGATGGCTAAACTCAGGATAAGTTGGATTATTATGGGTTTAACAACGAGATTAAATGTCTTTGTGAAATCAACACTACATCGTTGATGAAACCCTTTAGTGACTAGATATGCTTTATGTCGAGCAACGGATCAGTTTGGGTTTCGCTTAATTCGAAAGACCCATTTACACCCGATAATATTTTGCGTGTGATGAAAGGGTACTATGGTCCATATAGGGTATGAAGGAGAGCATCATATTCTTGACACATGATTTTATGCTAGTGAAGAGATTTTTTAGCTTGAGTAATTTTAGTGGGTTCAGTGGCCTTAGGATAGGAGTTTGTTATAACATGTAGGCCAAGGACTTGATGTAGTTTAAAAATACCACTTCTGGTGCATATTATCATTGGATGTCTAGGGGCTATAGAAGTGGTAGGTTGTGTTGTTGATATATCCGGTGGTGAGTTATTGACATGTGTTGAATCTCGGATTTTGATGATGAAGTCAATTGTAAATTATTTGATCTAATCTATATGTTGAGAAAAGTGTGCAGGATTAATAACGATAACAGTAATACATAAAGCATGTGTTGTGCCGGAGTCAAGATCGAGATCTCATTGGGAGTTCGAGAGTTCGACGGAAGTCCGGATGTTCGTCGAAAGTTCTATCGGAACCAACCGAGAAGTCCATGAGCTTGCCAAAGAAGCTCGTCGGAACTTGCTAAGAAGATCATCATAAAGTCCAAGAGTTTGTTGGGAGTTCGCCAGAGCATTGCTGAGAGTTTGTCGGATGTTCGTCGGAAGCTCGCCGAAAGAGCAATTGACGCATCGGAACAAGAAATGTTGTGATCACGTTTTAATTATCGTAGTTAGAGCATAAATAAAGTTAGGATTGAGAGGTAATCCCACTAACTTAATTAGGGGCCAACTGGGCCCTTAATAGAGCTGAATTGGGCCAAATTGAGCAGTCAATTTAGCCCCTGAATTCCTGACCGACGATAGCATCGCTTGGAAAGCAGTGCCCTAGGATTTCTGGGCAGTGGTACCGCCCCTATCAGGCGGTGGTACCATTGGCAGTTAATGCTACCAACGGTGGTACCGCCAGAGCTCAATCTCTGAGCTTTGTCAAGCGGTGGTACCGCCCAGATTGGGCGATGGTACTGTCCAGTGTTAGGTGTCAAGCGATAGTACCGCCAAGACCTTGGAAATCCAGGATTATACACTTTTTAACTCCAATTTTGAAGCCTTTGGGGCCTATAAAAACCCCACCCTTTTCTACATGAAAGGGAACGAAACCTATTGGCATAATCTTGAGTTCTTAAGCCTTAAAGTATTGTAAAAGTGAGGAGTTCTCCTCCATCTCTTAGCCTTGTAACCATCCAAGAAAGAGGAGTGAGACTTATAAGGGTTGTCTCCTAAGCTCGACAAAAGGAGAAAGAGCTGTAAAAGGTGGTTGGCCTTTGTCTATTAAAGGAAGGTCTTTAGTGGATGCCGGAGACCTCATCGGAGGAGGAATCCGAAAGTGGATGTAGGTCACCTTAATCGAATCACTCTAAATTTTGGTTTGTTTTTCACTTGTGCAATTTACTTTAACTGTAAATCATTTCATAGCAAACTACTTCTCCTCAGATTGCTTACGCTCTTATACGTTTCAAGTTGTTATCTTTTTAATTTGGTTTTCATCGAACGTACGAAATATTTTATACAAAAATCGAAGAAATTTCTGCTGTACTAATTCACCCCCTCTCTTAGTGCTGCTCTTGATCCTAACAATTGGTATCAGAGCAAGGTTCACTCTCATTTGGTTTTAAACCCCAGAGAGATGACATTTGCCGACAACCTAGAGGGTCATTCAATTACACGTCTGCCCATGTTTAAAGGGACGGATTACACATATTGAAAGACTAGAATAAGGATCTTCCTAATTTCAATGGATTTCTAATTATGGAATATTATAGAAAATGAGTTTCAAAAGTCTTCTCTTCCAATTAACAATTATAATAAGTTGGAGAGGAAGACTTTTGCTTTAAACGCAAAGGCTATGAATGCCTTATTTTGTGCATTAGATAAAAATGAGTGTAATCGAGTATCAATTTGTGAAACAGCTTTGGACATCTAGCACACGCTCGAAGTGACCCATGAAGGCACTAGTAGAGTGAAGGAGTCAAAAATTAATCTTTTAGTGCATTCTTATGAGTTGTTTCGAATGAAACCAAGTGAGACCATTGGAGACATGTACACCCGATTTACGGATGTCGTCAATGGTCTAAAAGGATTTGGTAAATGTTTCTCAGATTTTGAACTTGTTAATAAAATTTTAAGATCTCTTCCATAGAGTTGGGACCCTAAAGTAACGACTATTCAAGAGGCCAAAGATCTAAATAATTTTCCTCTTGAAGAATTAATTGGGTCACTAATGACCTATAAAATGACATGTAAAGCTCATGAAGAGCTTGAGGACACCCTTCCAAAGAACAGGAAGGATATAGCACTAAAAACACAAGAAGACCACTTGAAAGAAAACTCAAGTGATAAGGACTTTGATGAAAACTTGACACTATTAACAAGAAAATTTAAAAAATTCATAAAAAGAAATAAATTCAAAAATGATACTAAAAATAAATTTGAACCTAAGAAAGAACAAGTGATATGCTATGAGTGTAAGAAGCCGGGACATTACAAGAGCGAATGTCCCCTAACCATGAAGAGGCAACCAAATAAGAAGGCTCTCAAAGCAACATGGGATGACTCAAGTGCATCCGAAGAAGAGGAGCCTACCATCACCGAGTAAGTTGCTCACTATCCATTAATGGCTATTGAAGATGAGGTAACAAGTTCATTTGATGCAAATTTATCCTTTGATGAACTATTAAATGCTTTTCATGACTTATTTGATGAATGTAAATTAATTAGTAAAAAATATAAATTGTTAAAAAAGGATCATGCTTCTCTTATTAGTGATTTCGATAGTTTAAAAGTTGAGCACAATGATAGTTTAGCTTCGTGTATGAAATGTGATGAACTATAAACACTTAGAAAGGACAACTTGCTACTTAAGGAAACCTTAAAAAAATTTGAGGTTGATAGCAAGTCCTTGAACATGATCCTTGCCAACAAGGGTCACATTCATAGAAAAGGCAGAATCAGATTTGTTGGTAGCTCTCACCAAAATCCAACCACCTTTGTTAAAGGCCCGACTTTGCATGTTTCACCTCATATCAAATGTAACTTTTATTACAAACTCGGACATATTGCCTATAAATATTTACTTAAAAGATGTAGTCCATATAGATTGATTTGGGTTCCTAAAAGAATCTCAAATGACTCAATGCAATATGATAAAATATGTAGATCGATTTTTTAGGCACCCAAGGTCAAATGGGTACCTAAAAATCATCTTTTTTTGCAAAAAAAAAAAAGTACCATCACAAGCTAGGAGCAAGAGATAATACTTTGATTTTGGATGCTCAAAGCTTCTTACCAGAGATCCAAAATAATTCATAAAGCTCTCTAACCAAAATAATAAAAATAGGATAATAAGAATTAAAACTATTAGTTATAAAATGATACTTATAAGATCATGATTCAATAATTATTTGAAATCTTGTATGATAAGCACTTGATATTGATCTCTCAAACCTGAAAATTCTTATGCATAAGTTTCCTTTCTAACTTCTTCCGGATTTCTAAATTTCTAGGATACATTACCTCCTAAATTTTTTTTTCGGATCAAATTCTATCTAACAAGATCGTGAATTTATGTTCGGACCTTCTTGATTCTTTGGATCACTCACTTAAATCATGATCTTATGGTATGCGTAATGAGTCATATGTATTTTTCCATACGAGTTTTTACGATGCTTGCATACAAATTTTATATGATGAATCATGAACTTATTGTATGCATACGAGTTCTATATAATGTTTGAGTATGGTATGCATTTTATATGATGAATCATGAACGTACAATCTTCAATACGAATCTTCTCCTCTTATGATGTGAATTTTACATGATGATGTAAATAAGGTTGTGTGCTTGACAACAATAAAAATCTTGCAAAATTAGAATCACCTATGATAGCACCACACACCAATGTGAGCAATGCTCACTACTTGTAAGCGGTGGCATCGCCCAGCTGGCGGTAGCACCGCTAGTTGTCACGGGTGGCAGGCGATAGCACCGCCCAACTAGCGGTGCCACTGCCCGCAACCTCTGCCCTATAAAAAGACAATTAGGGCTAGCGGTAGAACCGACCCTAAGCCCTCCTACATTCCTTCCTCACACCACTAAGCACCTCTCCACCCCTCATTCTCCTTGATCCTCCTCTAGAAACTCAAGGAAACTCTCCCCTTCTTCAAATCCAAGGATCAATCTCAACCTTTCAAGAAGATTACTGCAAGGGTAATTCTCAAACCTCTTCTCTCAACTTATTGATAGATCTTGCCTCTTCTCTCAAACCTCTTCTCTCAATTTGTTTAGTCTCATGACTTCTAGAATATCCTCTAGGGATAAAGGGAAGAGGTGATTAGATGAAAATTATGACTCCCTACTTTTCGATTCTAATCAACATACCCTAAAATTTTCTTTCATAGAGTTTAGACATGTTCATAAGGGTAAATATGTTGATTTAGATTAATTAAGTGATTTAGAACCTATTCAATAGTTTGCAAGTCTAGACATTCTCTCAATTCTTCAAATTAGTGAACCTATCTACCCTAGACTTGTTAGGCTATTTTACAATAATTTACATATAGATGAAAACAAAAGAGTATCTACTTATCTCTTAGGAAATCACATACTCATTACGGATAGCACAATTTGTAACATCATAGGAATCCGGTAAAAGAAAGAGGGTGTTATTTTAGAGGATAATAGGATGAAGAATCGGTTAGGACTACTTACGTTAATGCCTTAAGAACAATTTTTGGTAATCCTAACTTAACTATTCTTCCAAAAAAACTACGAACACTTACTACCTTTAAGCACCAAAATACTTCATCACATCTTGATAAGTATCATTCTCCCAAAATAATATTATTATGATAAAGTAAGCCAAATGGAATTAGGTACCATGTATTGGATTATGAAGGGGCATAACAATTGTTTTGGTTATCTAATCCAACAGAACATGATTGAACTATCAAAAAATGACATGATGCTTCCATATGGTGGCTTAATCACAAGACTACTTCATGCCTATGATATTGCTATTCCACCCGACAAAGAAGTTATAAAACTAGATAAATTTAGTATAATAAACAGAAACCTACTTCGACGGTTGAGATGTACACTCAGAAATGGTATATGGACTAGACTGCCTAGAAGGACTGATCTCCTCAAACCTGAATCAGAACCTAAAACCCCAATCTTTAGGGGTAATCAATCTTCTCCAACTGGTCCCTTTGAGGAATCACCTCTAGTAGAGCAAGCACCTCCCTCATCTATCAACGACATATGGATTCAGATGGATCATTTTGAACAACGACAAGATCAACTTGAACAACGCCAAGACCAAATCTTAATTGTGTTGTAGCAGATTCACCGAGAGTTTGATACATTGTTTAGACATTTTAACTTTCCACCACCTGAATAAGCTATGTATGTATTTGTGGAGAAGTGGACACGATCCCTCTTTGTTATGTTGTAATCTTATATTACTTACTTTGATGGTAAAATTCTGTGCTAACTATCTTGTTGGTGTCTTTAACTTAATGTATTTCTTGAATGGAGCTTTCATGAGTTTATGTCATATCAAGTTTACTTCATACCTTGTTGGTGTCTATAACTTAATGTGTTCCTTAAATGGAGTTTTCATGAGTTTATGTCATATCAAGTTTACTTCATACCCTTGCTCCATCACTTAATGAATTTTGATATACTGAATCACTTCATGAATTTCATTGACAAATACATCTCTTGTGGATTTTTAATGAGAAATGGATTTGATGTGATGCTCCTCTCTCGAAGGCTTATTCATGGAATTTCTTTTATCCTTCATATGATGATTCTTTCACATGAATTCTTTCTTAATAAAGGAAGAATTTTTATGATTTTTTTTATGAGATGAACACTTGCAAGAGTGAGGATTTGATTTCACCTTTGTCAAAATGAAAGCATGTTTTAACGAAAACTTATTTATCGTTGTTTTGACTTGATTCAAATCATTTCACAAATTTAGTTCTTATTGGATTCCCTCCTTACCTTCTTTCCTCTTCTTCATGCAAAATGTGATGACAAAGGGGGAGAAGTTGTTGGAATCTATCCCTTTAATGTTGATAACATTTAATGATAAGAACTTTTGAGTGTGAAACTTGCTTGATTTTTTTTACCACACTTGCATTGTTGAATTGTTCTTCTTTTTGTTGATGACAAAGGGAGAGAAATAATACCAAAATATGGTAAATTGATGACAAATGCATGCAATGTATTTCATCATATATACTTGAAATGTTTGCTTAATAAATTTCTTTCATTATGATAAGATATCTAGAGCTTAACTTGCTATTTTACAATTGATATCTTGTCATAGAATGATGAATGGCTATCTTTGTCATCTTTCATATTTGAAATATCATACTTGAAAATGGATGTTATGCCTTGACATCATTTTGAGAATGTTAGATTATGATAGGAATCATGATGTGCATATTAATAAGTTTAATGAACTTATCTTACCAGTTTGTTTCTTGAATTCAAAGGCCTTGAATTCAAGAATGTCTTTTCTCAAATATGGCATATAGATAGGGGGAGTTAAGGTTAACTCCGTCATCATAAAAAAGGGGGAGATTGTTGAATCTCGGATTTTGATAATGAAGTCAATTGTAAATTGTTTGATCTAATCTATATATTGAGAAAAATGTGCAGGATTAACAACGATACAGTAAGACATAAAGTATGTGTTGTGCCGGAGTTAAGATCGAGATCTCATTGGGAGTTCGAGAGTTCGTCGGAAGTCCGGACGTTCATCGGAAGTTCTGCCGGAACCAACCGAGAAGTCCAGGAGCTTGCCGGGAGTCCGCCGGAGCATTGACGAGAGTTCATCGGATGTTCGCTGGAAGTACGCTGGAAGAGCAATTGATGCACCGGAACAAGAAATGTTGTGATCATGTCTTAATTATCATAGTTAGAGCGTAAATTAAGTTAGGATTGAGAGGTAATCCCACTAACTTAATTAGGGGCCAACTAGGCCCTTAACAGGGTTGAATTGGGTTGAATTGAGTAGTCAATTCAGCCCCTGAACAAACATGATATAAAAACTTTTTGAGTTTGAGATTCATAACATCGAAAAGCGTTGTATTCAAGAGAGTATCATATAAAAGTATGAGACTTAGATCATGGTGTCAGCTTATGTGAGGCATAAGGATATAGCTATGGATAACATAAATAGTCAAAGATTTTAAGTTTCTGGAGGTTTGGAAGGTTATGGAATAGTTTTTCAAATGGTGACTAATATTAAAGGACTGGAGTGAGCATACGATTAATGAGATAAACTGTAGTTTGAAAAGCTACTAATCCAAAGGTTAGTGGCATAGATGCTTGATGTAGAAGTGAGAGACCAGTTTTAATTATATGCCGATGTTTGCGTTCAATAGAGCCAACTAATTTGGGAGTATATAGATATGACTTGAGGTGTTGTATGCCACAAGCTGAGAGACAGGATGTGAGAGCTTGATATTCACCTCTGCTATCAGAGTAAATTGTTCTAATAGAAGACTGAAATAAATTCTCAATCAACTTTCTAAAGTTAGTAAAGATTGTTGAAACATCGGATTTAGTGAAATAGTCTATAAAAATGACATAAAATCTAAACTTGTCAAAAGAATGGTAAGGACAATGATACCACACATCAATTGGAGCTACAATTAAAGAGTAAACAATAAGTTGGGTAATTTGTGAAGCCGATGGCCACTTATAAATGCTATCTTTGTTCAGGCCTTGGATTAAGGATAACCCCGAGCTCAAATTCTTGACAAGAAAATAATAAAAAAAGAATTCAATTGAGGCATTATTTTTTTGTACAAAATTGAGAAATGGAAATGAGGTTTTATTTAATGTGAGGTGCATATAAAACATCATTGAGTGTAAAAGTTGTGGTAAACGAATTAAGCATTGTAGAACTAATATAAGTAATGAGAATTCTTTTACCATCAACAATGATGCTATCTTCATTTTCATCATAATTATTATGGATAGACAAATTTTGAAGATCAAATGTGATATGATGAGAGGCGTTAGAGTCCACAATTCAATTAGGTTGGTGAGTAGTTGGAGTAGTCATGAGATTCGCCCAAGGCCACTGTAATGGAGCAAGAAGTTTTGGTTGAAACCGACAGACTTTCACCGAGTGTCTAATTTTGTCACACTGCTAGCAAAAGACTTTGTTGAGTAGTGAGGTCAGGACGCCATGGCTGATGATTATGAAAGTTGCCACATTGATAGTGATGATTAAAGTGTTGATAACGTGAATGAGAAGGGTTTGGTTTGGGATCCATAGGGTCATGAGGTAGCATAGCCAAACCTTTGTTGACATGCTTATTGTATTGGTTGCTCTTCCTCTTGAATTTTTGACTGACCTGAGTTGTGATAGTTGGTCTGGGCAACTTGTCATTACACTTCAAATATGTCTCATAGTCAGTCAACTTATTATAGAGTTCTTCAAATGATATAGGTGACTTGCGTGCTTGAATTGCTGCTGTCAGTTCTTTATACTCGTTTCCTATGCCATTAAGGGTATGGACTAGGACTTCTTCATCACTAAGGGAATGACCTATCAAAGCCAAGTCATCAATGATAACTTTGATATTTTGTAGATAGTCAACAATAGTACTTCCTTCTTGTTTCGTTGTCATCAGATTGGATAGAAGTCCGAGCATACGAGTATGAGAGTGATTTGCTAACGTAGTTTACAACTTGTACCATGGTTCTGCAGTAATCGTACATAAAGATATCAGTGGGGTGATGGACTCAACGGCTGAGGCTTGAATAGCTTGGAGGATAAGGCGATCTTGACGTAACCATAATTTGTGGGTTGGATTTGGTATCGAACTTGGTTCTCCTGAGATGTTGACCATTGTAGGTGGACAATGAAGAGAGCCATCGACATAGCCTAGAAGATAATATCCAAATATGATATTAGAAAATTATGCATGTTAAGATGCATAGTTACCGTCTTTGAATAATTTGAATGGAATGAGTATTACAGCATTGGTGATGATAAGACTTGTAGGTTGAAAAGTGTTATAATTCCCTACAGAGACAATAACTATGATGTCAGAGGTAACCGATAAAGACATTTGAGAATATAGGGAGTTGTCAACTATAGAATGGAGGTGGAAGAGAGCTACGACGAGCAGCAATGCTTCTTCCAGATGCACAATTATTGTAGTCGGTGAAGCAAAGTTGCTACAGATCTACTGGAGGGCTGCAATACTCTTTGCAGTGCTAGAGAGAGTTGCAGTAGTGTTTACAGTGTTGGAGAAAGCCGCAACAATGCTGGAGAGAGCTATAATAATGTTTGTAGGTTTGTAGTGTTGCAGAGTGCTGCAACACTGTTTCCAATGCTAGAGAGAGCTATAGCAGTGTTTGCGGCGTTGGCGAGAGTTGCAACGCAGAACTCTGCTGGAGAGCAACGCGGGTGCTTCACCGGTGAGGAAGAACAGAGAGGCTTTGCCGGTGAGA
>LVTN01000336.1:9076-86759 GCA_001649415.1 Musa itinerans
CTCTTTTCTGTTTTGTTCTCTCCCTCCCCCTTTTTCTCAAAGTGCGAGGGTTTTTATAGTGAAAGTTACCGTTGCCCGATGTGCCTGCACGCAAGGAGCAGGATCGTACTCCTAGTGGCGTCTGACATCGCCGTTGGCATGGCATGAGAGGTCGAGCCTGAGTAGGGTGTTAATGTGCCTTGGTAGGTGTTCCGGTCCGCGTTGACCAGGTGCCGTCAACCCAATAGAGACGCGGGGCGTCATCTGGGCCAGCTGGCTTCATCCTGAGTCATATCGCATTTATTATCATCATCATATTCCCCCCCCCAAAGGAAGCTATGCGTCGGTCGCCGTGAGGGGGGGTCCAAGGCATGGCTTTGGTTTTAAGGAACCATCTCTGTCGGGCGGTAGTCGGTACGCTGCCATGGTGGTGGGAATCGTGGAGTTCAGCAATTGATGAGGGTTTGGATGTGCAGTGGTGGCCTTGGGTAGCGCGTGGCCGAGGAGCACGGCGCAGGCGGGCTGCGGTCGAGGGGCTGGACTCGGGCGGGCAAGCCGCACAGGCGTGGTCTCGGGCAACACGCGGTCGAGGAGCACGGCGTAGACGGGCTGCGGCCGAGGAGCTGGGCTCGGGCGGGCAGGCCGCGCGGGCGTGGTCTCGGCCACGGTGGTCCGATCAAGACAGAATCGCTGCTTCCTCCGGGAGGGAACTCCTTGCCTGGACGCGCGGAGGGAGGCGCCTCTTCCTTGTACCTGCACACAGGTCGGGTCGGGGGAGCTTGGCCCGACCCCTCCGACGATCAAGTTAGTGAAGAGTAGAAGGGGAGTTGTTTCTTCTCCCTTTTCTCGTCTCTTTCTTCTCCTCTCTTTTCTGTTTTGTTCTCTCCCTCCTTTATGTTTTGTTCTCTCCCTCTTTTCTATTTTGTTCTCTCCCTCCTTTCTGTTTTGTTCTCTCCCTCTTTTCTGTTTTGTTCTCTCCCTCCCCCTTTTTCTCAAAGTGCGAGGGTTTTTATAGTGAAAGTTACCGTTGCCCGATGTGCCTGCACGCAAGGAGCAGGATCGTACTCCTAGTGGCGTCTGACATCGCCGTTGGCATGGCATGAGAGGTCGAGCCTGAGTAGGGTGTTAATGTGCCTTGGTAGGTGTTCCGGTCCGCATTGACCAGGTGCCGTCAACCCAACAGAGACGCGGGGCGTCATATGGGCCAGCTGGCGTCACCCCGAGTCTTATCGCATTTATTACCCTCATCAGGTGATAGGATGAGTTGATGTCACTAGTACTTTTCTTATTACCATGTGGTAGGATGGGTTACAGGTTCTCTTCTTTCTAATTAACGAGAGTCAAACATTATTCGGGTTGCGGGTTCTCTTTCTTTCTAATTAACGAGAGTCAAACATTATTACTAATTTTGCAACTAATATATTGAAAAAAAAAATTATTATACTTATTCTATATGTTTGACTTATAAATTAAAAAAAAATATTTTTTTTTAAAAAAACATAATTAAAATTCATGGTCTATTAACAAATCAACAACACAACTATAACTATTAATAAATTAACTTATTTGGCTTCTTGTGGTCGAGTTACATTTTTTATTTCTTTTTTGAAGGATGGGATTTGATTCTTATATCTTGCTATCAAACAGTTTAAGTATTTTGCCAATGTCTAATTAATCAAGAGAATTATGTACATATCCTTTTAAAAAAAAGAATAAAGAAGCGTTCAACCCCAGAAAGGAGAAAATAAAGGGGATATCCCAAACCCATCATGTCTCCCTGTTTATGGACTCCGATCCAAAGTTAATGAGGAGTATGATTTGATTAGATTCTTCTAATTCGACGACAATTCGACAGGAATGATTTGATACAACACCATTCCATTCACCTGCAACATCAGGAAGCCCCACTCGCTCGCGGTGTGGCCACACAACAGCTGACAAAGACTCCTCATTTGAACTTTCGACGCTACACGGCCTCCTGCAAGAAGAAAAGAAGCACACAAAAGAAAGAAAGAGCTGCCCCAATTAGCATCGTGGTGTCGTCGTCCTTCTTCGGTACCACCTTCCTCCTTTGCGCCTGTGGAGGATGATCGGGTGGCGCGATGTGGGCATGCATAGTTTCGTTTCGTTTCGTTTCGTTTCCGTGTGTGCGTCTGGGCGGATCGGAACGTCCACGAACGTTATCGTAGACGACTCCATCGATTGGAAGATCACTTTTTTGTTATTGTATATTTTGTTAATTCGAAGATAAAAGTCTCCTCTTGCTGGGAGAGTTTGGGAAGCACGATATAATCCTTTCCAAGTGATCGCTCTCCCACAGACATCAGATACATCATTAGCCACAATCGATGCCTTTTGTCATCATCTTCTGATATTACATATAATATATAAATATGTGTATTTGATAGAGAAAGTTTTGGAGGATATATTGGGAAGAAGATCGCGTTAAAACCGGCATTGCGGATTACTGCTTGCGTGGATACTTCCTTCCTTCCTTCCCAAAACATCCCCAAATGGCTTTTCCTTGATGCTTCCTCGCCTTCCCAGCTCTCGCGCACCTCCGTTCGGACCGTGCTTCGGGCGATGACGGCGCCCAACATCGAGATGATCGCTGCTTTGCTCAGGAGCTGCAATCTGGGGAGAGGCGGAGACAGGGTGTCTCCGCCGTCCGCTGCGGCGCGTCGGGTCGAGGCGAGCGACGAGAGCGCGGGAGAGGTCACGGTGGAGCTCAACTCGGAGACGGCGCTCCCTTACCACTGGGAGCAGTGTCTTGACATGCGGGTATGCGGCTGCTCCTTAAATGCTTCTCTCCTTTCACCAATCATTGATCATAAATGCACCAAAAAATGCTGTTTTGGAATCATTTCCGGCCATCAAAATCCGCCCCACCCATTCGTGCCATTTCCTCATCGGAATCCTTCGTCGTTGTAGCTATCTGCCTTTGCTTCGCCAAATCTGCCTATATCCGAACGAGCGAGCGGAGAGTCATTCATCGCTTTTAGCTCTTCTCTTTTCGAACTAGTGCTATTTCTTTTGATCTGAGGAGCAGCAGAGAAGAAGAGGGAATCATTTCTGCAAAGCACCGGAAAAGGCAGGCAAAGAAGTTTCTGTTGATCCATGGACGACATATATCCCTTCTTCCTAAATCTCGAGAGGGCTACTCCTTTTTTGATTCTCTACGCCCATTTCCGTCCTGCTAAACTTCCCCTGTTTCCGTGGCAGACAGGGGAAGTCTACTACATCAACCGGGAGACGGGAACCAGGACGAGCAAGGACCCGAGAACCGCCGTCGCTGCCGCCACCTATTCATCGAGCTACCACTCCGAGGAAGACGTCTCATCTGATGATGACAGCTGCTCCGGAGTCGGCGGCAGCGACGACCACGAGGACAGCGTCGACACCGCCAACTCCTGCCTCACCTCCCTCTCGTCCACCTCTACATCGGATACTAGCGCGGAGCCCAGCGGTGGCCATATCCTCGTTTCCGCCGGATGCAGGTCCTGCTTCATGTACTTCATGGTTCCCAAGAGCATCGACGCCTGCCCCAAGTGCGGCGGCCGCCTCCTTAAGCTCGGCCGCGACGGCTGCGTCTGAACTCCCATGTATTTTGGATCAATCCAGCGAGAAAAGATCGAGCTTTTATGACCGAGTTCCAATTTTTTTTAGCTTCTCCTGCGATATCTTCCTACTCTTAGTTAGATTAGATGTGAATGACAAAAGTGGCGATTGATTGAATTAGAAGCACACGCTCTGTCTCTCTCGCCGTGTTTAATTCTTCTTCTTCTTCTTCTTCCTGTTCCGAGCAGCAGCAATCAATCTCTGTGCATGGTGGGATACGGCTTTTCCTCGCCACTCTTTATCCCAACATGGGCTTCAGAATAAAGGCTTTCGCTTCTGACACTCCTCCCATCACCTTTCCGTGACCGCTTCCGGTTTTAATCAATGCTAAACAACAACGACAACAGCTACTCCTCCCCATTTGCTTCCTTCTTCGATACCATTAATCCTAAATCCATCTCATAATCGAATAATATGACCTTGTCATCACCGTCGAAGGTGCTTCGGCTCGAACCATCATTGTGACCAATGTTTCTTTCGTTTCTCTGCTCTGCAAGGACATGGAACCACGCACATACACATACCAAGTAGACATGTCAAGGTCTCGCCTTGGACTGAGAAGGGAATAAAGGGGGTGGGTGAGGGTTAACTGCTTCGGACAAGGAACCTTTCCTCGGGTTGGCAGAAAGGAATCTGTGACAGAGGAGGAAGACAGTGGGCGGGCACACACCACACCCCCTTTCTTTTACTCCCACCAGAGGAGAGGAACCAGAACCAGAAATCTTACACATTGTTCCCCAACGACGAGCTAGTCTTGCCTCGTGAGAGCCCTACGAGCCTTTGCAGGCCACAACCAGAGAGCATTTATTGTGACGGACAGGCGTCGTCACAGTGCGACCGAACCGAGTTACCCACGCTTTGTGCTGTCATACCGTCTTCTCCTCGGGCCCAAACCTTATGGTTTCCCATCTCCTGGAATGGAGCTCTCCATCCATTTCGCTGACACTACGTCGCAGCGAAGTTATCATGATGACCTTCGCATCTCATTTGAGGTCCAAAAGGAAATGCCAAGTGTAAGCCATGACCACCCAATTCTGCATGTCAAATTAACAGGAAGAATCCATCTCTCCATTACCCCCAAGCAGATTGTTTATTCGTATACATAACATCAGACGCAAACATATGATGACACGAACGTAGGAAAGGCTGCACAAAAAAGAGGTAGTTCTCTGCATCTCGCTGGTTCTTCAAGTGGTAACTCGACTAACCCCATGCTCAGCTCCATGAGAGGCCGCTGCACAGTCCGACACGTCGTTCAGGAGATGCTCCGATGCCTTCTCGAAATGGACGAAGCCCATGAACCAGAAATCATGCCCATCCACCGTCGCAATCTGGATGTACTTGTGCGGCGGATTCTCACCCAGTGTAACTGGATTCACGGTGGCAATCTTGATCAGAGGGATCATAACCTGCAAGATCATAATCCGGATTCAGAAGCTCTGGATGTGGACAACTCTTGCGGTGCTGTGGTCTACCTTGTAGTAGCTCCAGGCTTGCTGACCGGAGGGTGCCGTGAAGGAGAGGGGCCGATCGCTGCAGAATGCGACGTTGACATTGGAGAGGTAGAGGGTTCCCGCGACCGGTCCGGTGGTGGTCGAGAGGTAGCAAGCAAACGTCTTCTTCAGCCTCTCGGTAGGATCGGTTTGGAAGGTCTGCTTGTAGAGAGACTCGAAGCCGCCCTCGGCGAAGGCTTTCGCTGTCAGGCTCAGCTTCCCCATTGCTGCCTCGGTTTTGGATGGTGCTGTCTTCACTGTCACAACATATCCATAGCATGCATCAGCCGACCACTACATCTACCGAGAGAAAGAGAGAGAGAGAGAGAGAGAGAGAGAGAGAGAGGATGCTTACGGTTGTGCCAAATGTTGTGGGCGAGGTCCTCTGCTTTCTTAGTCCAGGAGTTGAAGAAGTCCAGTATGCTCTCCATGGGGCTGCCACCGGGGCCTCTGCTCACCGGCTCCCGCTCCAGTACGTAGGGCGGCCGCTCGTCGTCGCCTCGGGGGCTCCAAAGCGCCGCTCTCTCGTTCTCTGGGTGCGCCGATGGCCCAGCAGGTGGACCCATCAGCTTCGTTCCCCACTTGGCCTCCTCCGTGACAGGAGCCGCTTCGTTCGCCTCCTTCTCCATGGCCTTTGCTTCCTTGAGGTGCTACGCGCACGGATCGTACCTAATCAACAAGATGGAGTAGTTGGAGGAAGAGAGAACGCCAGAAGATGAGAGACGAGTAGATGGACGATGGATTATATAGAGAGCAGAGCAGGTTTCGTGCCTTAGCTTGGAAGGTTTACGTCGGTCGGATGCCACACGCGTGGGGACGAGTAGCTTCGCGACGGAGACGACGTGTCGACACAGAGAATAGTCATTGCTGCCGTGTCGAGTAGGTATTATCTAATACTGCTCATATTAATTATATTTATTTATCCTAAAACCCTTTAAATTTTGGAAACGGGAATAATAATAAATAGAGAAAATAAGAAAATGAAGGAAGGAGAGAAATCATGGTGAACTAGAGTCAAATAATAATAATAATAATAATAATAATAATAATAATAATGAAACCAAATAATCATTATAGGCAATGTTTAGGATTCTCTTTTAAGTCTTCCTTTATTTGATTTGGGATGGTTATAAAGGTCAACCAAATCCTATTTTAATTATTTCGTGCCTCCTTGCAAAAATAGAAATGCTTTCTATAATCTGAATAAAGTGCTATGAACCTGTATATAATTTCCAAAAAATAATTAGCATCGATGCTAATTATTAATATTAAGTAATTAATTAATTAATAATAACAACATATAATCTGAACAATCATCTCAGGAAACTTAATGTGTACTTAGCAAAAGAAGAATAATGGTTATATATTATATAGCTCGAAGTCCCAACCAAAATTTCAACTTGCTAACATTCATGCCAGACGAAAAGAAGAACCGAGCAGCCGGCACAGCCGACGTCGACCGGAGAGAGAAAAGCCGGTCGCCTCTGAGAAATAGTCACCGAGCAGAAAAGAAAGGGCGGAGCAATCGTGACCAAACAACGCAGAAATAAAAACAAAAAGAAAAAGGTGCGAGGGAAGAAATGATGATGAGTTTGGACACATCGCTCCCGCAGAGGACACAGACGTAGTCGCTACGTGATACGCAAAAGACGAGCTTATCCTGGCAGGCAGCACCGCTTCCATCTCCAACCCCCTTCCGACGATGCTACCGAGTGCTTCGACGACTGCATCACAGTCACAGGGGTCATCTGCAACGACATGGTGAGTGCTTCTACATTGACTGTATGATGCCAAATAAATGATACGAACTGTCGCCCTTTTTGTAATCCACCGACGGATAAAATCTAGTGGTAAAAACTGTTTAAGAGTCTGCACTGAGAGAGCTTTTTCTACATGTTTGGCCATCTTGGTTCTGACATGGTGAGTGCTTCTACATCGACCATATGATGCCAAATAAATGATACGAACTGTCGCCCTTTTTGCAATCCACCGACGGATAAAATCTGGTGGTAAAAACTGTTTAGAGTCTGTAATGAGAAAGCTTTTTCTACATGTTTGGCCATCTTGGTTCACAACTTCATCAACACCCACAAGCAAAGCACATGAACACAAAAATCAATATGCTTTCCAATCTTGAATAGCTCGAAGTTGTTTCCATAAAAGCAAAAACATTAACCGATAATTATTCTAAACTTACCATTACAAACAAGAAGCCTCTTGTAGCAGAACCAAAATCTACAAACTGGGACTTTTGTGTTCTTTCACCCTAACTTCAACCTACAAACATAACTAGGAAGGATCATGGTACCACTAAATGAAATGAAAAAAAAAATTACAATCTTAATTAAACTACCTTTTACGCTACTACCGACCGTACAGCCATGCGAACAGACTCTATAATGTCCAGACGAAATCCGGTGCTTCGTTCCTTGGTCCAGTCAGAGTTCGATACACGTACATTTTCTCCACCTTGTGTGCGTCGCTAGGATTTTCCTCCATCTCATCGCTTTCATCCCATTCATTTATGAGCTCCACGTTTAATCTCGGCATCTTTGCTGCAAGTGCCTTACAACCCCCTAAAGTAACATCACAGGATGACATCCAAAGGGATCGCATTGTTTCATACTTCCCGACATTCTCCAAAAGTGCGGCATCGCCAAACGGACTGTCCCTTATTTCTAGCTTCCGGAGATTCTTGCACCCGTTGAGTACGTAAATCATTCCCTTATCGCTATCACCGGCGAATGCAATCGAAAGCATCTCAAGACGTGCAGCATACTCGCCGATATACAAGAAAACCTTGTCAGTTAGAAGACCTGATAATGATAGTCTCCTAAGATCTTTACATGACTGCACAATAGCCCCAAAACCTTCATCCAGTGGCTGATTAGTGATGGGATCAGGCTTCCCTGGATCAAGGATGCACAGCCTGAACCGTATGAAACGGGGACAGTTCTTTGCGACAGTGATAAGTGCAGCATTTGTCATCTGGTGGCAGAAATACAGCAGAGAGTTCATCTTTGAGCAACCTGAAGATATAGCGACCAGGCCTTCTTCGGTCACGGCAGCAGTGCCAGTTCCATAGATATCAGAAGGAAATACCCTCAACTCCTGTAACTGTTTACAAGCGGATGCCACGACGGCTAGCCCTTTGTCTCCGATGCAATCTAGTACCTGCAAAATCACTCATGTTACAATGTAATTAAATCACAAGAAGAAAACGAGGCAATTACAAAGGGGAGCGGCGAGGCCTCACCCAAAGCTTCTGAAGTTTAAAACAGTGACGAATCAACTTTACTTGATCAGCACCCTGGATTGAGGGGGCATAGCTCAAGTTTAGTACAGTAAGGTTTGGGCAGATTGGATATACAGACTGCAGGCAGCGTGGATCAACATCCCAGAAACCCGAAAGATTCCTCAGTGACTTGCATTTGTGGAAGGCATTTATCATCCTCCGGTAAGCTTCAGTGTGGTGGTCGACTGTTAATGAACCAGTTCCAAGTTCCACCAGATGCGGAGCTCGGTCAAGTATCCTGGTCAGTGATTCTACAGATACAGCACGGTTAAGCTTCAAGCCCCTGAGGCTCGGGCACCTAGCAATTAGTCTCTCGAGAGCACCAGCATTCACCTCCCCTTTGAGGCAAGAAAAATTCAGGGACACTAGGGAAGTAGAGGAATCAGGGAAGCAACTAAGCCACTGACGGCCATAATCCTCCACCTCATTTTCCTGTAAATCTAGCTCCCGAAGACTCCTAACGACGAGCAAGCAAAGCATAAAAAAACACAAGAGAAATTTGCAATCAGTAATTTGGCACCTGAATCAAGTACAAAAAGTGAATGCTTCCCATATTGTGCAGCAAAATTGGCATGGTTAAGTATATTACATCAGGCCTTGCATGACAATACCAGTTTGTTGTTCCTCCAACATAAGAAATAACTTCAGGAAATTTAATCTCTACCAAGAGATTATCACTACTCTCCATTACTCTATACATTAGTAAGCATCATCCTCAATCCTTGCATCCCATGATTTTTATTCAATTGAAATCAGGCAAAACAATAAACAGATGTATCTACGTACAAAAAATACAGTAACAACTTCAATTATAACACAATTCACCAGTCAGAATCTATAAAAGGAGCTGCTCAAAAGCCAATATTTGTCACCAACAAAAAAACCCATGATTAAGAACTGCTTCCCTTAATAAAAAAGATGCAACAGGGAACAAGAGATGCTCACCTGCAATGAGTGGCAATGGCAGCAAGCCCATCAGTACTGAAGCCCTCGCAGCTGATAAGAACAAGGGCCTTGAAGTCGGGGAAGGAGCGTGCGAGGAGCTCAAGACTCTCATCAGACACCACCATCCTCTTTAGCCGAAGCTCCTCGAGACCAGGGCAACCGTGGGCAGCGGCCTCAATCCAAGGCAGCGCAAAGCCGCCCCAATCGTGGGGGACCAAGTTGAAATCGGCAAAATGGGGCTTCCCCTTGACGACGAGGCACTTCATTCCAGGGAACCTGGTCATTACTCGTTCCGGCAGCACCGCATAGCAGTTGCCGACAAATACGCTCCGGCGGCTGAGCCGCTCTACCTGATACCATGCCTTGCACACCGTCGACACGGCATTACGGTCCCGGTGCGAGACGAGGAAATCAAAGATGTGCTCCACCACTTCCTCCGGGAAGTAAGTCATGGCAAAACAAGACCTTCTTCTTCCCGAGCTTAGTGTCAGCAGCCAAAAAGAGCACAACACCCACCCAGATCTGTAGCTAAGTTCCACTGAACACCACCAGAAATGCCATAAGAACCGAGCTAAAGATCCCACCTTTCATCTAGCTCCCGCCACCGACTCCTCCAGAAATGCACCCGAACCCAGATCTACTCCCGACCAAGATAGAAAAGTAAAATCGCTGTTTTGGCGAATAAATCCAGGAAAGATCGGATATCGAAGCCGGTAAATCAAACCAAAACCCATCTTTTTTGTACTCTGATCACATCGGGAAGACACCAGCGACTGATTTGGGGCAAAATGCACCGAAATCACACCAGGAAAAATCCAAGAAGACGAAAGGAAAGATTTTCCCGCAAACTAGTTAGACCAATGCACCGAAAAAAACCCACTAAATCAAAGCAAACAACTGCAGGAGAGAAAAGAGTGAGCAAAAAGGCGTGATCCAGAGAGCAAGAAGGGAGGGGAGGGGAGAGGAGGAGGACCTCAGCTTCTGATTCCCTTCTCTCACCACTCCTTTTTGCTCGCTCCAACGCTCACCCGTGTGTCGTGGTTCGTTTCCGGAACCCCCCCGGTTTAATGATCCGACGATCCGGCTCGGTTTGTCGGGTTCTCGTGAGCCAATCGGAACCGTCGATCTCCTTTCAGGGGTCCTCATCCGACGGTCTCCGGCGGAAGCCCAGGATGGGAAGAAGGAAAGCCCTCGGGTTTGGCACTAAATGACGATTCTGACATCGCTTGCGGTCTGTATTATTAGTCGTGAGATCACGGAGTCATCACCCCCACAATGATTCGATGGAAAGCTTTGACGTACAACCTGATGTCTTCTGATGCGCGAGTTAGTCCGTCGTTGTCATATATCGTATCGTAGTGGTTATTGATTGTATTATTGTACAACGCCATCAATCTTAATGATTAGTATTTATTATTATTATTATTATTATTTTAGTGGTTAGTGGGATTGTTATTCTATAATTAATGTGTCCCACGTTCGAATTTATATGAAAATATTTTATTTGGAGTTTAATATAATGAATACAAATTAATTTTAAAACAATAATAATTAAGAGACATAATCTTATGGTTAGAACAAAATAGAAAATGACACTAGAACAAATTATATTTTTATTTATATTTTCTATAAATTTTAACTGTAACAAAGCTCTATTCTTATAATTTTTATAACTACAGGTAAAGGTCTATATAAGCTTAGTAATAGATTTTTTAATAAATAAAAAAATATTAATAGTTCATATATCACGGTAATAGATAATTTTATCGTAGGAATAAAAATCATAATATTAATTTAGTTATTGCTATGATTATTCAAGTGCAATAATAGATACTTTTAACCTGAAAAAGACAACCATTTAATGGTTACTATAATTATTTAATTATAATAATTCACATATTTTATTATTATTATTTAATTATATAAATAAGTATATTTAACCAAATCAATATATACAAAAATCATAGAACCAGTATTGAAGTTTATCCAATGTTATATTACAAATGCAAAGAAAGAACTTTTCTCCTGAAAGTTTTAAATAGCACAATATCAAAAATAAAAATAAAAATAACAAAAATCATAGCATCGCATATATCTTGATTTCTCTGGTCCTAATATTTGAGAGATGATATCTATCTTCAGTTAATAGAATACCAACTGTTGCTAGTTAAGGATGTTGTGCCTTAATAATCTTCATTTATTCCTATAATAAAATCAAATATATTTTTAATAAAAAAATTAGGTTAAAAAAAATAAGAAACACCATAATAATAATAATAATGAAAAGATCAAGTGTTACATACAATTACTCTCACTGCATCCTCATCCATTGGCATTTTTTTTCTTTTTTTTCTTTCATCACTAGTTAACTTCTAAAAGATAATATTGTTACTAAATGTAAAAACACATCAAATGTTTATGAATAATTTAGTATATGGCTTTTTTTTTGTTTTGACCCGTTGACTTTATTTTCTCTCGCTAAGATTATAAAAATACATCGTAAATGCCATAAAATTGACATAAAAAATAATAATACAAAAGTCGACATTTTCTTCTTCTTCTTCTACTCCCAACTAGCCAGAATTGAGTCATGGCAGCCCCAACCTTCATGCATCTGCATGGGAAGGAATACAGATTTGGATGGTGGTGGGTCAACTGATGCAGCTGCTCAACATCATTATAAATCATATCAAATGCTTGTCTATACTATGCACTAACAGTTTTTATGATGGCATGATATTTGAAGCTGTTGCAGATAAATAGCAACAGATTCAACCAAGTCAAACGTAAGATTAATGCATGTTTATCCTATTGGATAAGACTCAGAACAAGCAAAAAGATGTCATGTATTTTGAGACTCTCCTCTTGAGAACCACCTGCTTTTCCTGCACAGTGCAATAAATACTTGTCTTGTAACATGAGATATAAAGAGAGAGATGCCTTCTCAAGGATCCAAGAGACTCTTTCCTGGACTGGTTCTCCATTTCCTTGAGCTCTTCTTGGCACGTCCATTTCTATTTTGAGTTGCTAAGTCCCAACCCAAACAGTACTGGAAAGTTGAGAGTGGTGTAATGACCCCATAGTTGGGGTTCCTACTGGTGGCGGCAGTGGGTGAACGGCTTCACGGCCGTCGGCGGCAGGGGGAAGGGGGCGGAGAGGACACAGGGAAGGAGTGAACGGCGGCATCTCGAGCATCATTTGCTAGAATCGCAGCCATGCAATGAGAAAAGAGAAAAAGGTGGAAGTGGGTGGAGGGATTAAGGTATCCGGAGGTGCAACGAGCCTATTACAGAGGTCATTAAACAAAGGATTTCTAGACCACATGACACACGCTTTGGGACATCAAGCGACCATCCTCTCACCAGCAGGAGTCAGAAAGAATAGTTTGAAGATTCCAATCCAATTACTTTATGTGTACAAACTACAAATAGTCAAAGAATTATATTATAATAAGAATGATCTTGCTCTTTTAATGTCTGAATATACACCATTTTTATCTTTATTATATATGGAAGAACCAATATAGTAAGTAAGTTTCAAAATTCTTGACCTTTTTATAGTGTGTTAGGTTGATCGTTGAGTCGAAGCGACGATAATGTCAAGAATGATTACATGAATTGTATGACCATCAATAAGTCAATGAGATCATAAGTTAAACCATTGAAACTATGGTCACGAGGTAATAGGATCATGTTTGTGGTTGAATTGACTATCATGTTTTTTTCGGTATAGATTTAACATCCAATATTATCGGCAAATATTATTAATAGGCTAAGTATCATATCGATATTAGAAGAACTTGATAGAGGTTGTGAATCTAACAAAGGAATTCCATGTAGTTATCTCATGCCATGACTTTTATTCATTTTCCTAACCAATATATGCACATATTGAAAGGAAATATCAGATATTCTCAAATATTATGGCTTGCAGAGGCGAAATGAGTATAACTCCACAATAGTAGTAGAATATTTATTATCCTTTTATTTATTTTATTATCAATTTATTTTATATTCTTAATATAATATATGATTATAATTTATCTAAAAAAAATTGTTATACCTATCAGTTCATTGGTTAATAACTATTTTCTCATATTCTTTTTCAAACTGAATGAGAATGGGGAAGAAGATGAGAGGAATTTCCTTATTTTTGGAATAGAATTCTTGATCTGTGATCAAATTTGTTTTTTCAATAATACGAGGTTGCGATTCTTCTTACTCATATTTATGTCAACTAAAAAATTACATATGAAATAAAAAAAGAAACAATAGAAATTCAAGGATTTTAACTAGGCAATAATATAAGGAAAAAATTAAAAAAAATACTTTTCATATGAAGAAAAAATTATTTATTGAGTTCTTTTTCTATGCGCTACGAGATCATAATTTTTTTTATATTTTTATTAATATTTAATTTTATTATCTTTTAATTATTATTATTATTATTATTCATAACAAATCGTGCGCTTGTCAATTCAGATTTCCAACCATTCTGTGATATTATATCGGTCGATATCTCTGTTATTTTAGCTTTTTTATCACGTGGTCGGTCGTTGTTGTCGGTCTCGTATAGGCTGAGTAGTCCACGTTAGATGCTGTCATGATGTCTAGATAGATATGTTTGTTCTTCGGACAACGGAAGGCTTTAGTTAGCGACTTCGATGACGAGCGGCACCTCCCAATCTTTTCCTTTTACTTGCGGACAGACAGAGATTTACTGGAAAGTGGCGACGTTCCATGGTTTCTTTGCGGCAAGTCAAAGGTCGGAAAAAAGGGGGCTCCTTTATTCGTCGGTCGGTAGGAGTCGATTGCTATCTCATCTTTCACCGTACCGCTCGATAGAAGAACGCGGTAGGAAAATGTGGCCATGTCATGCCGCTTTGGTTGCGACCTACCGTCCGTCGAATCCACTTGCTTCCCACCTTCGTGGCCGCGATCGGCAGCTTCTCGCCACCTGCATCAGACGACTTATTTTTCTACTTCCCACGCGGAAGACGAGCTTCGATCGCGCATCTTCCGAGCACGAAAGCTTCGTGCATGGTTCACCACCGCCCGTCGACCTCTGCTGTCTTTTCTGCGGTACATTAATGACCCTTTCCTGACGTTGCCGCGACACGCAGCCAATGCCCATTCCTTCCACGACGTACGTCCTCGCCACGCACCTTTCTCTGGTCGTCGGCATGACGCCGTGTCCCCTTCCTTCCCATCTCCAATCCCATTTCAATTATAAAAGGGTACACGAAGTCTGTTTCAATCATAAAATGGTACAGGAAGTCGATAAGGGCTTGTTTGCGATCTATCCTCCTGCAGGCTGCAGCTTTCGTGCTGGTCTCGCTGTCAGAAGCATCGGCTTTAGCTTTTCCCACAGCAGGTCCGGCGGACAAGATATCGAAGACGGAGCGATGTCGAGAGCCAACACGATGTTCGATTTCTTCGCGATGGAGAAGACGAGATCCTGCGCCCGAGGTCAGCTGCCGTCTCCCCTTTCGCTTGATCTATACGATCGATCGGCTCATGGCTTTGTCGGTTGGATTACGTTTCAGGCGCCAAGCTGAGCGCCATCTCGAGAATCGACCCGCAGCTCCTGCGTAGAGTGATCGCCTCCACTCTGCCGCCTCCGTCGAGCCAGCTGTTCCCCTCGCCGCCGCCGCCGCCGCTTCCGATTTTGGATCCGTCGTGCAGGTGAGCGTTATTTGTTTTTCTTTCTTTTAATGATCAAAGCGAGATTCGAACACATACATAATCTTATCATAACATGTCGAAGACTTTGGGTTCTGAATTCGAACGAGGGCCTTATGACCTCTCTTCGAGTTGTAGATCCGCTAGCTTCGAATGCTACTTCTTTTACGCGCGTCCACCAACCTTCAAAAAGCTCGTGTGCTCTTCTTTTAGGTCAGTCGCTACGGCCGAGAGCGATTCTTCATCGGCGCCACTGACGATCTTCTACGACGGCACAGTCTCCGTTTTCGACCTCGCACAGGATAAGGTTTTCTTACCCTCCTCCCTCTCTTCCTTTTTATCCTCTACCGAAAAGAAACCTTGTTTTACGTACGGAATACGACGCAGGCGGAGGCAGTGATGAAGCTGGCGGAGAGGACCATGGATTACAGGCTGCTGGCGCAACTTAACGAAGGTAAATGGCCGACGGCGTGTACATCCCCGAGTAAGATTTCTGTGGGTGGACTCAAATCGAAGCCTTCTTTTGTTCGCAGAGCTGCTGCCCATTCCCCGGAAGAAATCGCTGCAACGCTTCCTCGAGAAACGCCAACAGAGGTAATTATCGCTAACTATATACTGTTTGGTGTTCTTATTATTATTCTCTTATCTTACTGCTCCGTTTGTGTGCTTAATTGCGTTGCGACTTTTGAGATACGATCATACTGCCACGCGTTGTTGCTGTTGTTGTCATGCCTTTTGTCTTTGAATACCGCTCTTGTGTTCTTGGTTGAACTGGGAGATCATAATGGTCAACTAAAATTTGTTTGCTCTCCATCGATCGAGAGTAACGTTAGGGCTCCTACAGCTTACTAGAAACAGGTCGAGCTATGCGTGTCGTTGATTGCGTTGTTTGCTGCTTGTGTGGGTAATCGGGGAGAGAGAGAGATGAACATGCTTGCGTTCACATTACTCTGAAGCGTAAGCGGAAGTTGGCCAACCTTTCTCTCTCATGATCGAAGAGAAGATTTGGTCGGTAAACGTCGTCGGCTTGCGTGCACTTTGACAAAGGACGGAGAGAGAGATGAACATGCTTGCGTTCACATTACTCTGGAGCGTAAGCTGAAGTTGGCCAACCTTTCTCTCTCATGATCGAAGAGAAGATTTGGTCGGTAAACGTCGTCGGCTTGCGTGCACTTTGACAGAGGACTCCAGTGTCGAGGTCACTCTGCTAGTCTTGATTGATGCTAAACGTGCAGGTTGACCGCGAAGGCGCCATACACGGCGGACCACGAGGCGGCTTCGGCGAAGACGACGGCTTTGGACGCGTTGACCCATCCAACTTCTGAAGCCTTTCCTCGTCTTGCTATTATTGGTGGGGCAAAGAACACAGTACAAAATACTAATTAAATCATTTGTTTCCTTTTTTTTTTATTTTCCGTTGCGTGTATTATTATTTTTTATTTCTGAAAACATTGAAGTTAAAAAAAGTGTAATCGTCTGTTGATTTCTATGTTATCGATGAGCGATTCTACTCTTTCTTTAAATCCTTTAAAGCATCTCCAAATCTCCAAAAATTTTATTTTTTTTTCGAAAAAAAAAGAAGATTTTTTAGAGAATTCACGATCATATGGAGTTAAAAATTGTATGAGTTATGATGAGAACGAAGGAATTACATAACCAAAGCATGGTGCAATTATACCAATCAAGTCGATTAGCTAAAACATCACATCTACTTATTAGATTTGAGTCACCACAAATAAATGTTATGAAGAATGGTGTGTAAGCTGTTGCGGGAAAAGAAGATGCCTATATCTATAGAGCTATAGTTGCTCCAATAAGCGAATCAGAGTGGCGCAGCGGAAGCGTGGTGGGCCCATAACCCACAGGTCCCAGGATCGAAACCTGGCTCTGATAATATTTGTTTTTGCCATTTAGAAATTTATTTGGTTGGTGGTAAAAAAATTCATATAATTTATATCTGTAAACATTTATTGTTAATAAATAATATGAAATCAGAGTGGCGCAGCGGAAGCGTGGTGGGCCCATAACCCACAGGTCCCAGGATCGAAACCTGGCTCTGATAATATTTGTTTTTGCCATTTAGAAATTTATTTGGTTGGTGGTAAAAAAATTCATATAATTTATATCTGTAAACATTTTTTCAAATTACAAATTTATTTGGTTGGTGGTGAAAAAATTCATATGATTTATATCTATAAATATTTATTGTCAACAAATAATAGCAAATGGTTGGTGGTAAAAAAATTCATATAATTTATATCTGTAAACATTTATTGTTAATAAATAATATGAAATCAGAGTGGCGCAGCGGAAGCGTGGTGGGCCCATAACCCACAGGTCCCAGGATCGAAACCTGGCTCTGATAATACTTATTTTTGCCATTTACAAATTTATTTGGTTGGTGGCAAAAAAATTCATATGATTTATATCTGTAAATATTTATTGTCAACAAATAATAGCAAATCAGAGTGGCGCAGCGGAAGCGTGGTGGGCCCATAACCCACAGGTCCCAGGATCGAAACCTGGCTCTGATAGTTTTTCTCGTTGCATTTTACATTTTCTTTTGCTTCGTTGTAAAAAGCAAGAAAAAAATATAACCTGGCTCTGATATTATAATATTTTCGAGCATAAGCAAAAAGTGTAAATAATGCTTTTACATTTTCTTTCGTTTAGTCGTAAAAAGCAAGAAAAAATAAAACCTTTTCGAGCATAAGCAAAAAGTGTAAATAATGTCATAATTTTTTTTCAAGACGAACGGAGATTTGCATCACTGAAGAAAACCAATTCGACTCGCTGACAGGAAAAATCAATGTCAATTGGGCCGGAGTCATTCCATCGTCATCTGAGACAAAAAAAGGCCACTTTGAAGATGCCCAAAGAGCGAAAATATAGGGCACTATTACATCATTTTCAAAAATAACTGTCGCAAACGGTGCTTAAGATGCTATATATGCATCATCTTCAACCTGATAAAATGCCAATGACATCCAAAAACACCACTCCCTTTCATATGTTTGCATGAGAAAGAAGCGGACAAAAGGGCCTTTTAACAAAATGGAGCCTTTTCAAGCTCCACAGCCATGATCACAAAGGGTCGGTCAACCTGAGCATCATTACTTTCCCTTTCTAGCCCTCTTCGGTGCAGGGTTGCTCTGCTTGCGAGAAGCAAAACCTTTGGCTTCACTGACTTGGTCAGGAACATGTTCCTTGATATCTTGCTCCATTTCGGAGTTTAAATTCTCAACCTTTACCTTTCCAACGGTATCAGATTTCTCAGCATTGAAGGACTCAGAGTCCATAGCAGTCGCCTCTTCATTCTGTGCCTTCTTGACACCTGACCGAGAAACAGCATTTTTTCGTTTGCACCGAGAGTTTGTTCCACTTGCCACGTTAACTGCATTTGCATTTCTCAGACCTGCTTCCTCAGATTCAGAATTGGCAACATTAACATCTGAGTCGCCATCTATAGATTCAAGATTGTTTTCTTCCACACTGTCCCTGCCTTCTGCGCTCCCAGTTGCTTTCTCGACATTGTTACTCCCACCTTCGCTCGGAAACTTTTCCTCCATAGCATCAGATTCATCCTCGCTGGACTTCTCTACTATGTCACTGCTCTCCTCACTTTGCTGCTCTTCTGCAGTCTTCTTTTGAAGTGACTCTATTAGATCCATCAACTCCCTGTTGACCTGGAGCAAACATAATTTTCAGCAATTGAGATTCTTGCATAATTTTTATTATGCAGCAATACATAATTGCTTATGGTTGACTAAGTTACCTGGGGATTTTGTAAAAAGTCAGAAATATCGATCGGACAAGATGGACATTTTTTAACAATTTTCTGTGCTCGAAGGGAACGACCACCTTCACGGGTCCTTTCACGGACAAAGGACTTATCAGCATATGCTCCAAGCAAGCAAGACTTACAGAAATTGTGACCGCAAGGAGTAGTCAGTGGCAGAGTCATTACTTTCCGGCACACAAGACAGCTAAATTCTGCAAGTCCAAAGGAACTGCTCTGAGTACAATAAATGAGACCAATATATAAGCAACACTTTGTGAAATTTGCAGACCTTTCAAGAGCCTCTCCCTTACAGACATATTCTGGGCATGCTTTACAGCCCTCTTGGCAGATTTTCTTTCATCACCACTGAATATAGGCTTTCTACTAATTGGTGGAGTCTTCATCCATTTCCAGCCATGTTCCTCCTGTTAAGGCAGTAAGGCACCATTGAGAATAAATTCAACCAGCTCCATAATTTATACTTAAGTTAACTACAAGAAGTACTATTTGCTTTTTTAAAGAAAACAAAAAAAATTGACAGATGCATGTTAAAACACATCTCATGACTTATTCCTGAAATAAAATTGACTGCGAGTGATAGGCAGGGAGTCAATAATCAATCAAACCAAATTCATTGCCAGAGAATGTAAAGGTGAAAAAGAGAACAAACTCATACATCATAATCCCATGCCGGAGTTTCCTTCCTTACAGTAACGTCCGTTGCATTTTTTAGCTCTTTAATGACTGCCAAAGGCCGAGGGCGATCACCATGTTCGTCACTAAATTCCAAATACATTGATTTTCAGTTTAAAGGAGAAAAATCTAGCACATGAAATTATGACACTGATAGTGTATGCGTAAAACAATGCAGAACCTGGTCCATGGTGCTGGCTCATTATCACATCGAACAAAAAGATATCTACAGACCTTGAAGCCCTGTGAAAACATGAACACTATCAACTGTAGAATAGTTGCCTCTACTAGCTCCACAAAACAAATACTAATGCTAAGAAAATACAGTGTACTAATATGAAGTAAACAAATACTTGAATCCCAACTTTTCGCCAACATTTCTCAATCCTGTATATCCCATCATAACGTACACCAGTTTCAGGAGCATATGACGAGCGCTTCTCCTTGTGAGACCTTCCCAAAAAGAAAATATGGAGTCAATGAATAAATTGAGAATTGCATCTAGCAGACTAGTACTACAATCTTATAGATTTAAATTGACTACCCTATTCTATGACCACATTCTTCAACCACCCTGATCCAACCAAATATTTGGAAGTACAGAATTAACCAGTAAAAGTTCTTTCATTATAATTAAAACCAAATTCTTCGGAAATAATGCCCATGTGAATTCACAAAACATGAGCAACAGAAGAATACAAGAGGGCAATTTCCTGGACAGCAACACTTACCTCACCACTCGTAAAGGATATCCTTTCAAGCAACTAACTCTTAATGCTGCATTAAGTTTTTCAAACTTTTGATCAAAGGCCTGCTCCTTGTTTGTGCGCTTGTTTCCACTTAAATCTCTCCCACCACTGTCAACTTGCAACAAGAACATCAAAAGAGCACATATATGGTATAAAGGACAATTGAGAGTAAAATCAACAATGGATTTGTTCGTAAACTGAAACAATGCTTGTTCATATTTTACATCAAGTCATGGAGGAAAATCGAAAAGCACTTGCATATTAAGTTTAGCTCACAATTCACAATATGAGAATCAAGAACAAAATTGGCCATTGGCAAAATATTTACATACAAAAATAGTTTTATACAAATAATAATAATATCATTATGAATTTTCCTAATTACTTTTTCTTAATTGTTATATAGATGTTTTGACATGTATTATATGAAAGGCATTTGACACAAAAAAGAATTTATATTGTTTGTTTATTGTTTGAATTATCCAAAAATTGTGACCACAGCATAGCAATAAGAAAATGCAGCAACTTAATAGCAGCAAGTGGAGAACACAGAGGGGGAACAAGTATTCTTTCTTTTTCTCTACTTTGGTTAACACCAAGTGAAATGAATAACTTGTTAAAGTAAATTTTCTCAATCCAGAAAAACCAATGCCAATGTAAAATAGTCAAATTTGAAAAGAATGTTTTGGACCAAGAATGTACTGCCAACAATTGAACACAGAGAAAGCACCTGCCAGTATAAAGGAACCATTCTCCGTGATCTTCATCATCCTCGTATCCTCCGGAAAGTGCAACAGATTGAGCACCATAATCACACTGCCCAGAAATCCCTGCCACATGTGGTAAATGAACACCCCATTGTCTGCACTCCATTCGATCTTCCCATGTTTCACCAACCAAAACACCTTGATGTCTTTTTGGGTCGTATTCAGCAAGTATGGGACCAAAATGGTCGGGAGGAATGGTAACAAAGATCTGCCCACTGCATGCATTTGCTTTGCCAGCCTTCTTAGCTCGCTCAGTAGTAAATGCCTTTTCAGGTCTGTTTTCATTTCGAATGAAATGATACACAGGTGAAGAGACACCACTGGTTGACTTTGCAGTCTTTGCCATACGAATAGCCACAACAAGTGCTGAGTTGATTCTTGGTTGCGTTGCCATCTTAGATGGGATAGGAGAACGGCACTTCGCGCATGTGAGTTTACCTTGACCAACCCACTTTTGGAAGCATTTTAAACAGAAATTATGACCACATGGTGTCTGCAAGATCAAAAAAAGAAGAGAGAAAAGGTATGTTATGTTATGTAAAAAAACATTACAGTTAATAATAGAGGATAAACAAGCTTAGACATGTACATAAGGGAGCAGTCAAAATTCCATGTGAGATCACTAATCATGAGACTTCTTGCCATCCCAGTCTTACTAGAATCTAATATTGGCAAAACATATATGGAAAGTATTTACTCTCATTACAGTGGCAATTAATTGAGGTAAATCAGCCTTTATCTTCGCTGGCTATCAAGCAGTCCTTGAGAAGTAAACTTATTATAATGATGGACATTACGAACCTACAGATATCGGCACATTTCAAATTTCAAAACGATTTAAAATCAACCATAATAATATAATTATAAGCTTTGTGAACAACACAAACAAATTCAAGGAAATTTCAAGACTTCTAATAACAAAAATATTTATCAAGAAATATCAATGTGGTCTCTCTTTTATTTACAGAAGCAACCAAATGAATTGCATAAATTCTTGAGCCAAAGTCAGGCTTCTCTCAGCTGAATTATAAGTATCATTGTTGTGAACATATTGCAAAAACTTTACAAACTGAATAACAATAGCCAAATTAATCACATTATCCACATGGAAGCATGTCAAATGCCACATAATAATACAATAAGTGGATCCCAAATTTACAATATTTGCAATTACACATCTGGTTTGGAAAAAAAAAAAAACAGAGTGGCTCAAACCTTACCAAGAAGGGTTATTCAGTTTGAGATTCTTATCAGATACTTCAAACTAAATGAAGCATCATAATAATACTATAATCATAGCCATCAGATGGCCTGAAGACTGCAAGAAATGGATGTAGTATAATACACAATAGTGGTCTAGGCTCATTCCTTAGCCCTTCTTTATGAACATAATAATCAAAAGCACCTGCCAGATGCATAATTATTGAAGTCATTCAATACATAACTCAGTCAAAATGACATAATAGGTTCCAAGACAATACTCCAAATTATACATGCATGTCATGCTTGTATAAATAAATATAGTTATTTTCATTATTATTTATCAAATATGAGAGAGACCATAACTCACTTGCTTCCATAATACTAGTATCCTCGAATCAGTTTGAGCAATATAGTTTGCACAACTGAAAAGAACATATGGTCATATCAATGCAAGGAAACCCAAGGATAAGCATGAGGCCATGGTCAACTATTTGTTTGTTCCCATTACTCTTTTTTTTTCTAGGTATTGGACTTCTTGTTTTGATAGCCACAAGCAATGTTTTATCGATATGTTTTTACACACCAAACACACAGATGGGATACACCATGCCAAACATTGATTGACATAGCCATTGCCGGCACGAAAGCCAATAACGAGACCTAATATGAAGGTCTGCATCTATCCTACCCATTGAATCAGGCTAAACCAAAAATTCTACCCACGGACTAAACAAAACAATTATAAGAAATTAATTGAAAGAATTTCATTTACAGTAATCGAATAAAAAGGACAAATATACACATGGATCCCAGAATTCGTTTATTTAAAATGAATCAGCAAAAATTACTATAAAGGATGAAGAACGTTTACACAAGGCTAGAACAAACTGAAAGGAGGGGGAAAACATAGAATCGAAAATCTTTAAACGTATTACTCCATGAAAAAGAATAGTCATCATGTAGAGCAACAGATTGACATCCCCATCTTTAATCATGTCTTCAGCATTCATGAAGTCAACAAATTTGGCATGAAAATCACATAAACAGTAGAAGAAATTTTCTCACAGTTACGGGGCGCTCCGGCAGCTGCATGCAGAAGGCGCAATTAAACTTCTCGTCGAGTAGATCAAGAACATCGTCGCTCGCTTTTCCTTTCTTCTTCTTTGACTCCTCATCGTCAACCTGCGCGGCAGCCACGCCGCCTCCAAGGAGCGCCTGCCTCCGCCTAGCCTTCTCCACCTCCGTCAATAGTCCATCGGCCTCGATAGCTCGTATGCCGGCTATGAGTTCGGCGTTTCCACCCGACGGAGCGGCAGCCGGGGCAGAAACGAAGCCCTCTTCGGGCGCGTCGCAGTCGGGACACTGCCACCGGGCAACGACGGCCATGGACTCAGGGGGCTTGGACAAGCACTGGGCGTGCCAGGGGGAGGCGCAGGTGCAGCAGTGCACCATTTCCGCCTCCGGCGGCGCCGCCTTGCAAACCATGCAGATGCCGTCGCCGTCGCAAGGGAGATCGATCGTCATCGGAGTGGTGGAGGTGGAATTGGGCGAGGTTAGGGTTTGGGGGGAAGGGGAGAGGGATATAAAGGGAAGGAATTGGGGGAAAGGAGATGAGAGGGGAGAGAGAAAGAGAGCGAGGAGGAGGAGAGAAGGCGCGGGGTTTCGAAAAGACAGGAGGGATTTGAAAATTTTCCTTCGGCGGCTCGAGACTCGAGGCGGGTGAAGGGGGAAGGAAGGCCTTTTATCCGATGCCGAAGTGGGGCCCTGATGGGCTCCACATCATATCACCATTTATAAGCTTCGGAAAGGTAGAAATAAGTCTGGTGTGATTTACTAACAAACCCATGCAGTGCTCGAAATGAGGATGGTTACGTGTAATGATAATTCTGGATGAATTATACACAGAGTGATTTTTTGTATTTATTATTATTATTATTTAAATATCACATAACATATGCTGACTGACTGACACAAAATAAAATTACCTCCGTAATTATTTTTTTTGTTCTTACGTAGTATAAATAAGTGATGTAAATTAAACTTGACGGTGACTCTCGTCAACAAATATCATAATTGTCTCGTTAGTCATCGATAGAAAATTCTAAATAATGCATGGTTGCCTCTTTTAAATATTTTATAAAAGTTTCATTATCTAAAAATATATTGTGTTTTGAGTTTATAGTAAATCTATTAAATGATGTGCGTAGGATTTTTTCATGATTGAGTTTATAGTTAATTTGATAGAATGAAGAAAAGGAATGTCAAATCATATTGAATTGATTGTCAAGTCAATCGATATCATGAGTTGATCTCACGTTTGAAAAGAATTATTTTTTTATGGATATAAATAATTAATGTCAAATCATAGACTTTCAGATTTCTCAAATCATTAATCTCTCCCCAATAGTACCTAATTGTCGTGATTCATTAAGGCTTCATGTTTTATAACTTTTGACATGGTAATTATCATTTTTTAATTTTTATAATTTTTATTCTAAGAAATTCAGGATTTTTTTTTTACCGCATTTGTGTGTAATCAGCTTGATAAGAAGTTTTATTAAGGAATAATTTTGGTTATCTTTGATTTTTTTTGTAATTTTTATGTATATCTTTGATCCTTTTGTTGTTTTATATCTTATCATTTGTTGTTTTATAATTTTTATGTATATCTTCGATCCTTTTGTTTTAGTGTCATCTTCCTCCTCTCTTTTTGTTTCATCTTTCTTTATCGATCTTGTTTCTCATTCTTCTTCTCTCTCCATAAGAAGTTATAAAAGTTATCGTTCGCCACTATTGAAAATATATTTGAGATATTAAAATTATTTTTTTCTCATCATTTTTGTGTCATTTCTATATGTGTTATCACATTGATAAAACTGATGATATTGGGATAAATAAAGTTAAATATTTTACTTTCATAAGTATGAAATTCTAATATAAATTTATTAAGTCTAAAGACCGAGATACTAAAGAGATATAAGTATAGGGGGTAATATATAATTAGCTCGATTATTTAGAATAATATAAACATGTTCTAACAATACCTATATATGCTATATTTAAAACATGCAAAATAGTTATTACTAGTGATACCATCTAATATGGGAATAAGTCATTGACATTCTGGTTAGCCTGACGTAGTTCAAACTCGTATGCATAGGGTTATCTGATGTGAAAACGTCGAGCTCTCGATGTGCCACCTATACGAAGACTTAAGGTCGGGAGAGGTTTCTCAATTCGACTCATTCGATGCCCAAGTTATTAACTACTCTCGAAGTATATGAGTGTGGATGCAAGTGATAAAAAAATGTAATCTTCCTTATTTCATTATGTTGAAGATGAGTTTTTTACCTGATCGTAAATAATAAAATATTATATGGGATATTCTACATGGAAGTAGCTTCTAATAACAACTTTCCCTTAGCCTCTTATCCACATGACGACAAGGGAGAGATGGCTCATAATTGCATTGGACCTTTATTTATATGGACAGACAAATCGATGGTGGCCTCCGTCTTCTTCTTCTACTCTGGATATCATATGACAATCATATGTCTGATGTCGATTTGCTAACAACGTACTCTCTATTAGTTCTCCCCCCAAGGCGTGCTTCAAGGCTCTCGCAAGAGGGATTTAAAGTGTGGTGTTTAGTTTATCCGACACATCAAATTTATACCTCTTTGATCCATTATCAACCTTATGGCACATTTAGTTCATTTGGTACATCTAGTTCATCATGTCCAAGTGCTACTAGTGATGATCCATCATCGACCTGCCCCTCGTATCATTGAGGGATGCACCTTGTCAGATGTGGTTGGGTTTTTTGACCTCCTTGTATCTTCTTGACTTAGTCAGGTTTGTTGACCTCCACACCTTAGGAGAAATGTTTAGATGATGCTGAGCTACGTTGAGATCGATTTCTAACATGTCTCTCCACGACCTCGCAAGCACCTCAATGTTCTATCACAGAAAGGTGATGAGTTGCAATTGTCTCATTTCGAGAAGTGTTATCCCATTATTGACAACTTGATCAGCTTGGACCTTGGGCAACATAACTCGAGTCATTCATTTCTCCTTCGCCATGGTGACTTCAAGGTTAGGGTGGATTGTGGTCGCTTTAACTTCGACCTATTGTGTGACTCCTTACTCTCACTCGAGACAATTGTCTAGACGATAATATATTGATTGACCTTCTAAAGTGTTTATGGTCTAGTCATTGGTGATCTCTCCATCAATGATTGAAAAAGGCAATAAAGCTTGAGCCCCATCATGAAGGTCTATATTATGAACGATAGATAGGTATTTACTATGCCTCATATTTTATTTGTGAATCGAGCAACAAAGTCTGTAAGTGGTTCCTCCTCTCCTTGGTTGAGTCCAATAAGCATTATTGCTGATGGCCTCAAGTGCACGTTCCTGATGAAGTAAAGTTTAAAATCCCTCATGAGTTGGGCAAAATAACTGATAGAAAGTGACTTTAGGCAGGCATACATTTTTTGTGTTGGGACTCTTAACGTAGTCGAGAATGTGTGACACATTAAGACATTTAAAGTGTTATACAATTATATTTGGGCATAGAAAACTACAATATGCTTTGTTGGGTTGGCATTACCATCAATTGCTTATAATGAAGAGAGGTGTCCTAGATTTTTTAAGTGAATAACGACCGACTCGACGTAGGGTTGACTAACGCTTCCCCTTTTGATTGTTGGAACTCTTGTCATATCACCTCCAAACGTTGATTTGTCTGTCATAATTATATTTGTAAAGAATCCTCTATCGAATCCATAGATCGGGTCTCGGATTCAAGTAGGGTCGAGTGATAGTGCGATTTATTGAATTCCATGATTGGGAGCTGAAGTACCCCCTTGGTTGGTAGTTAGACAAGTCTTGGGCACTCCTAGGATGTCGACCCCATGTCAGGTAGGGGAATTTCGACGGGTGTTGGTGCTAGTGGTGATTTGAGCCAATACTTGTTGCTAAGCTTGTGGCATCTTTTGTTGAGCTAACTACGGCAAAAGTAGAGCAACGTCTGCACTTGCCGAGTGAGAAGGTAGCTCGACAGAGACGAGAAGGTAGCTCGAGATAGTCCCTAGGGGTGAGAGACTCAGGTCGTTGAATAGACATTAGTATCATATTAACGTTTATGCTAAGATGGATAGTTTTATGTGTGGAAAGGGTGGTTGCTACTCCTTTTGAGTGAAAGTACTGTGGGTGAGGGGTAAGACTTCATTGCTCGAGTGTTTGGTGATAGGGTTAATAAGCGAGCATTCCTACAATATCAAACCCTCATTTTAGTACCAAAATGATACGAAAGAAGTCGTTAATGTCTTGGTTCACCTGATAAAATCCAGACCCGTATGCACAAGATTATTTGAGGTGCTTATGAAGTGAAAACATCGAACTCTTGAGATACCACTTGTATGAAAACAGAAGTCGGGAGAGGGTTTTCGACCCGGTCTCTCCAACACCCAAGTTAGTAATCCCAAAAGCATATGGGTATGGATATGAGTGGTCACAAAGGTGATCCTCCCATTTTCATTATGTTGAAATGAGTTTTTATACATAGTCATAAAGATATATAATATTCTATGAAATATTTCGTAAGGAAATAACTTTTAATTACCTCTTCTTCTTATTCTCTTATCTACACGGGCGACAAAGGGGAATGACTCATAATCACTTGCCTTGAACCCTTGCTCATATGGGAAGATGGGTGGAGGGTGATTTTCATCTTTTCATTTCACCCTAAGTATCATATCACAATTATATATTGGATGATGACTGATTGACAAAAATATTATATAAATTAAATATGTCAAATGCTTTTCAAAATGGGTAAAAAAACACTGTAACCTCAAAACGGATATAACTATATTATAAAATAAAAATATATAAAAAATATCACAATCATATTAAAAAAAACAGTAACCAATGTTGTAACTCATATAGAAGTCAAATAATTTGAATGTTTATGTTCTTAAACGAAGAACTATACTTAATTTGAAACTCAAGCAAGCTTCATAAGCTTTTTTAATATATTTTGAATCAATTTCTCTTTGTTTTCTAATTGAGTTATATAGTATTTTGAGTTTTAACCCTGTGGACCGGTGGGTCGAAATAATGAGAGATAGGGAGAGAAAAAAAGAGAGTAATTTATTGGTTATCAAATCAAGAATATATTTAAAATAACTAAAATACTTCCGAGAAATCCCTCAATGAGAATTGGGCAAAGGAAAAAAAGAAAGATAAAAAAAAAAGAAAGAAATGATCCCGACAGCAATCTCGTCGATCTCAGAATGGCGCCATTACGCCTCGATTGTTGCCACATTCTGAGCTCGCAAGGTTGTCATTTTTGGCTTCCTTTGTGATCGTCCAATCTAAATTGGCTTCATCGTCGGCGTTCGCCCCCTCTGTCACGGCACTGTTATCAGTCGACGGTCATATGAACCCTCGCCAATGGCTTATGTTGTATGGTTCTTTCCTCCACAATCTCCGCGTGTGGTCTGAAAAATATCTCATTTTTGGTTTCCTCGAAGCCCTGCGTTGCCAAAGTAATTCCTGCCGCTGTCCCACCCCATCGAAAGCGATGGCGGATGATTCCAGGAACCAACCAACCATCCTTCATGGTTGGAGGCCATCAGCGGCGCCTATCTTTGCCATCTCCTTGACCCATTTTTACTGTCATTTATTGCTTCCGTCTATGTCAGTTGGGAGACCGAATGCTTTTATGACCGTCCCATCACGTCGGCACGACCCCCAAACCCTGTTCGAATAAAATCTGGAGGATTTCGCCGCCTCCGCTATCGGGGTATGCCTTATTTTTGGGTAAAAGATCTGATCCTGAGGGTGTTCTGAGTGATGGGTTCTAAGGAGATCCTGTCACTGGAGTGTACTTCGGCAGGGTCGCCTGCGGATGAGCGGGTGGAATCAGTGGTGGGTCGGAATAATCTTCAGTTCCATTTCGCGCAGAGCGATGAGAGGAGGCCAGGGGGAATCAATAGGGACTCTGTGGCTTATGGGACGACACCGGTGAATTTATGGGGGAAGCCGATCGACAATCTTTCAAAGACCGGAGGCTGGATTGCGGCTTTCTTCATCTTTGGTACGAGATTCCTACCATGAATGATTTAATTTTGTTAGCATGTCCGTCGGCCTAACTTTGTCGAAGTGCCTTATCTTTTATTTTTCTGGGTCAAATTGGAGCTAAGCAGTAAGGAAACTATGGCTCTTTTACTGTACTCTTGCATTATTCCAAGACAATTGCGCTTTAGTTTAGGTACTACTATCAAACTACTTCCGACACAACCTAGTATTAGGACTCAAAGGGCGGCAAGTTTACTCCTTTATATATCTTCTTTAGAATCTAATTGCAGGAGTATGGATGGTGTTCTTCTCGAGTTCCTCTATGATGAAATTAACCACCAACGTTGATGCATTAGTTGTCAATTGAGACGGAATTAAATAAGCTGCCGGCATGCCGGATTTATAGGCAGCACATGGATTTACAGCAGGAAGGCAGATGGTTCAAAGATAATGTTACGAAAATCTGTTTGAGGCAGAATATTTGGAGGTGTGTGTCGGCTGCTTCTGTAAATCAGATTTAGACAGGAACGTAATTTATTTATCTATCCATAATTCTGATAAAATGGAGTTCTGCAGCAGCTTGTGCATACAGCGAGAGTTAGATTCAAAAAAGTGTCTACTAGAGTTAGATTCAAAGAGCAGATTATGTATTCGCTAGTGGAATATTTGGTGTGTGTTGGCTGCTTCTGTAGATCAGATTTAGACAGGAAGGAACAAAATTTATTTCTCTACCCATAATTCTGATAAAATGGAGTTCTGGAGCAGCTTGTGCATACAGCCAGAGCTAGATTCAAAGAAGTGTCTGGTAGAGTTAGATTCAAAGAGCAGATTATGTATACACTAGCAAGGGAAATTAGTGTTGGAATTTGCCTATTACATATGTATAAGAGTTGCTAACGTTTGATGCATACAGTTAAAGAAATTTGTTGTTTATTATAAACGAGACAACATACTACATTTGCTTTTATTTGAAATAAAATTTTACTTGCCACAAGTTATTGATTTTACCTGCTTTCTTTAAAGAAAAGAATGGTACAGTGTCATGTTCTTTAAGGTTCTCCCAAATTTCAGTCTATATCATTTGTTGTCCTATATCTGATGGATAGTAATTTGGATGCTTACTTTGTGCAGGAAATGAGATGGCAGAAAGGATGGCCTACTTTGGGCTCTCGGTGAATATGGTAGTATTCATGTTTAATATCATGCACCGGCCATTTAGTAGTTCAGCTAATGCAGTAAACACTTTCCTAGGCATATCACAGATCTCTTCTGTGCTTGGTGGCTTTATTGCTGATGCTTATCTTGGTAGATATTGGACAATTGCAATCTTCACGACTATCTACCTTGTGGTGAGAACATTATTTAGCTGAGACTGTTCTTCCCACTCATTTTCTCCATCTCTATCACTTTGTTGCATGTTTTTTCCCTGACATTATGCTGATTTTCTCATGAGTGTTCCATAGAAACATGCTCCCAGTTGTGATGTCCAAGTACTAGGTGGTTGAGCCCATGATAAACATTTAGTAGTTAATGTTTTAAATGAAGTTACCAGTCTATTAAACTATGTATTAGGTGACTTTACTAGGAAGTAGGAACTGATGCTAAGATAGCTGGCTCCTATTGGTAAATATCTGTTTGGCACTTGCGTATCATCCGATCGGCAACATTACATTGTTTTACTGATGATCACATCTTAGATAACTGTAATCTGGTGCTGATAATTTATTCATCTCCTGGAAGACATATATATATATATATATATATATCTCACAAGGATCATGATGTCATTTTGAAGTATCATGCTCTTAATATGGCATGACAATTTCAATCATTTATAATGATGGTTGTCACCTTCTGTATGCCATATATGTGCCTTGAGTTCATGCTTATACTTATCCAAGAGTTTTTACCCTTTGAGTAACACAATTTGAAGTTCCATCAGAATCATCTAGGACTTCTTGGTTTACTTGCTTATGATAGTAATGTATGTAGATGCTAACTTTTTTTTCTGAAATTTCTTACAATTTCTTCCATTCTATATGCAGGGATTGATAGGGATAACTTTATGTGCCACAATGAGTGTCTTCATACCAAATCAAGATCAGTGTTATCAGTTATCTAAACTCTTGGGCACATGTGAACCAGCGAAATCATGGCAGATGCTTTACCTTTACATTGTTCTTTATGTTACAGCTTTTGGGGCTGCAGGCATAAGGCCTTGTGTCTCATCTTTTGGAGCTGATCAGTTTGACGAGAGAAGTAAGGACTATAAGGCTCATTTAGACAGGTTTTTCAATTTCTTTTATCTTTCTGTCACCGTCGGAGCAATTGTGGCCTTCACTATGGTTGTCTACATTCAAATGAAACATGGATGGGGTTCTGCTTTTGCTTCTCTAGCTATAGCAATGGCCATTTCAAATGTGGTTTTCTTTGTTGGAACGCCCTTGTACAGGCATAGGTTACCAGGTGGCAGCCCTCTTACGCGTGTTGCTCAGGTACTTGTTGCTGCTTTTCAGAAGAGAAATGTGCCCTTCTCCAGCAGTGACTCGATTGATCTCTATGAGCTTCCTGGTCAAAATTCTGCCATCAAGGGCAGTGGGAAGATAGATCACACTGATGACTTTAGGTACCTATTGTGCATATTACTATTTTTCCATACTATGGATGCATGATATTGCAATTGCTTTTCTATAATCCCCATGTTTTAGATCACTTTGTTACTATTATCATTGTTATCTTTTAGGTTTATGTCAACATAGTCCTTTAAATGTTCTTCACTGGGTGAACAAATACCTATTATAATGTTGTTATCAGTGTATGATTGTCATTGATGACGGATCTGTATTCTGATGCTCAGGTGGCTGGATAAGGCAGCTCTGCACCTGAAAGAGAATGGTGTGGACCCTAACCCTTGGAGACTTTGCACAGTGACACAAGTTGAAGAGGTGAAGATACTACTGAAACTTCTGCCGATCCCAATGTGCACCATAATGCTTAGCGTAGTGTTGACAGAGTATCTGACTCTCTCAGTGCAACAAGCATACACCATGAACACACATATGGGTCACCTTAAACTTCCAGTTATTTGCATGCCTGTATTCCCTGGCCTGAGCATCTTCCTCATCCTGGCCCTCTACTACTCCACATTTGCGCCCTTGTCCCGCCGCATCACTGGTCACCCACATGGTGCATCTCAGCTCCAAAGAGTAGGACTTGGGCTGGCAGTATCCATTCTATCGGTTGCATGGGCTGGTGCTTTCGAGAGGTACAGAAGAAACTATGCCATTAAACATGGTTATGAAGCCCTGTTCCTGTCTCCAATGCCAAATCTTAGTGCATACTGGCTGCTGATACAGTACTGCTTGATCGGAATAGCTGAAGTATTTTGCATTGTGGGTCTCCTGGAGTTTCTCTACCAGGAGGCTCCTGATGCCATGAGAAGCATTGGGTCAGCCTATGCTGCTGTTGCTGGAGGTCTTGGCTGCTTTGTAGCTACCATCATAAACAATATTGTGAAGTCGATCACCGGTAACGAAGCCGAGGGGCGTCCATCATGGCTTTCTCAGAACATAAACACGGGGCGATTCGATTACTTTTACTGGTTGTTGACAGTGTTGAGTTTGATCAATTTCTGTGTGTTCCTGCTTTTAGCTCATAGATACAAATATAGAATTCGGAAGATGGTTGAGCTGGAAATAATGGGAGCAACTCCGACATAGTTTCTACATATCACGCTTGGTTCAGCATTCATCAGACCATGCTACTATATAGTCATTTTCTTGCTTGATCATTGATAGATATTGGAGAATGTCGAATGACAACTGGATTTTAATTTCGTAAAGTGGAAAAATTACAAAAAAAAATTTATATGTTCTCACAGTTATTATCAGCTCCAGTGATTTATTTATTTGGTTTTGTGATTTTTTACAAGTCTATGCATTACAAAGTCTTGAGTCATATATTTGCCCCTTTAAATTTTAATATGTTACATATGTTCCTTGGGACATCAAGATCCTCTCTATACAGACACCCTTGTTAGGAACCATCCCAACATACTATCTCATAGAAACCATGCTGATGATTAGTTTGTTCATAAAAGAAAAAAAACTTGTTGGAAATTTAAAATATCTAAAATAATTTTCAAATTGTCAACATCATAACTTTTTAGCACAGGATGGTTTTAGAAAGATGCTGATATCAATTAGGGTTTTGCTAGTTGCATCTTAAACTAGTTTTGATGTTCCAGCTTGCAAGGATAGCTAAATTTGACTTCATCATTTGGAATTAGAGATAGGAACAATGTTGGATCATATGCATCATGTTCTCAGCGTTATTGCATCTCCTCTAATTCTCGCACAACAATCATGTAAGGCTCAAATATTATTCTTAAAATTTTGATCAATATCATTACATCAGTAAGAGTTTAAACCGGTAGAATGATTTGGTAACTTGGAAGTTGATTGCACATAATTGAACTAAATTATCATCTGTAAGCTTATGCGCCGTTAACACCAAAATGTATCCAAGTCCATAAGTTTCGCATGAGCTACGATCGCGTAAATCGCATCAACACCAAAAGCGGACCGGTGCGTGTGCTTCCCCAATTGGGTCGGACCGAACAATCGAGTCAGAGTCTCGAAAATATGGTCCGCTTTGGTCGAGACGAACCTATCCTGAACCGGAGATGAGACGGCTTGATCAAGTCCGCTACGTCCGTCATCGATCAAGCCCGCCATCCGTGCCCTTTTGGCAATATTCTGTATACATCGCAGCCTCCGTTTCCCCCCTCCGTCACGCCACCGGGGGATTCCAATTCGTTTCCCCTACGCCGTTTTATCATTTTCTTTATCTAAATATATTTATTTATTACGTCTACGATGCTTGAAGAAATGAGAAGAAATAAGACACAGCGATAGGGGGAAGGTATCGCGGAAGAAAAGCCTTCTCTTGTTCGTTAGATCGACGCCCCGCGGTTCATCTCACCACCGCCGTTGAGGCCGGGAATAAGGAGATGGAGGCCTCTGGCAGTTGGGAATCTCTCGTCGTCGAGTGGACTCCGGAAGAGGTATATGCGTAGGGTTGGCTCTCTGTTCTTCTTCGTGCCCTCATCGACCGAGTTACCAAATTGGGCGGTGTGCCGATGTTTTTGCAGTTGCGCCGGTCCGATTCACAATTGCATGGCATGACCGAATTCCTATTGGAAGCCGAGGATGTTATCGTACAGGTAATCTTTCGATCCATTGATTCATCATGACCGAATTCCATGGATTTCTTCGTGGCTGCTGGAACTCTTATCGCTTCTGGAAAATTAACATATATATAGCTTGCTCCTTTTCAGTAGTAGCTTTGCTTTGAGCATATTGTGTGGTCAGGCCCTAGCGAGTTACATTTTAAGTACGATAAGCATAACATTGCTAGCCACTTCAATTCCGACCAACCAGATGCTAGTGAAATTTTTGGGACGCAAGGCACTTTTAAGATAATTGTTTCGACAAGGAAATATCTTGGGGAAAAAGTTAGGGTATAGTTTGACTAAGCTTTGATCATAGTTCAGAAATGGGAAACTTATGATTGTTGGTTTTTGCTGGATCATATACTGCTTGGGATTGAGGTGGTGGCAAGTATTCTGTAGAGTCTTGCAGAGGGTGACAACATCATATGACCTCTAGATAAAACAGGCTCTACGTACGAGAGAGTATACTGAACAGATTGATGTTTGTTTTTCAGATGCGTGAACTGTGACATGCACTAGAATTTAGTGTAAAATTATCATTACTCTACAAGAAAAAAATGAAATGAGTTACATTGTGAAACGAGAATTTAATGGTCTGACTCATTTATGCAGTCATCGTGAAGTTTGCTACACCAAGTCTTCTAGTGGATTTCCATTGTAGGTAGGCATCATATTAGGTTTTATATCCATGTGGTTGGCTGAGTATTAAATATGCAATACTTGAACGCCTGTTCTTTAATTTCTATAGCATATAGATGAAAGGAAGTTTGTCTTGTATTTGATAACCAGATCTTCTATTAACTATAGGGCTTGGTGATAGATAAATGCTGAAATGGCAAGGAAGGAACAGATCATGTAGCTATGAATCTTTGTTTGTTGATTTAGTAAGTAGTTCACGTGAACCATGGACTGTTCAATAATGTGATAAATTGCTGATCAGTTATGAGTGTGGTTAACACTCCTGGACATGAATACACCAAGATACACATACTAATACGGCAAGTCTGAAAAAGTGGAATGTGATCTGACATTACTGACCTAGTAAATATACACTTTTACTTTTAGCTATTATAAAATATGTACAGATCATCATAGTAAATGGTAGAACATGACAATAGACATTTTTATACTTAAAAATATTTCTAACAGTTTATAAGAAAATTTAGAAGACAGTTTCTTTATTAGGATTCATTTTGTACACTCATCTGAATTTTGCTAGTAAATAAACGGAAAAAAATAAAGAGGGGAAAAAAGTAAAAAATAGCCGAGGAAAAAAAACCTTTTCATTGTTTGCTTGAGAATTCAGTTTGTTGTATCACCATCGTAGAAGCAAAGTTAAAGTGGAGCAAGATAGAGAGCTTCAGAAGCTGTGAATGTCTTTGAGTCAAGTAGACCTGGAGGCTGTGCCCCACCTCTCTATATATGCTTAGGATTTTTTGTTCCTTCTTCGATACCGTCATCCACTATAATGCTCCAAAATTATCCTGGTGTGTCCATTTTATTGGAGTTGCATTAATTCGATTCACATTCACATGGCAGCACTGAATTGCTACGGAAAGCTAATTAGGCTACTGTGTGGGCAGGCAGATTCAACACACTTTTATTACTCCTCCTCCTTTGGTTTCACAAAAGTTTCTGTACACTATGAATTCCAGCAATTCTTTTGGCAATTTTTGATCCATTGGAAAATGGTCAGCATCAACCCCTTGTCCTTGTGATTATACTTTTCTTTTTGATCCATTCGTTATACTTATATATATGACAATACTTCATAGTTTGTGAACCTTATTGCTTCTGAAGTATTAGGTCTTTCGTAGCCTCTGGCTTGAATATTTTCAGCATCTTATGCATTAAGGTTTTGTTGGGTTTCTTAGCACAAAATTGATAGGGTATGGTCCTCTTTTTACTTCTTTTCCTAATTTGAGGAAGAGAAAGAGGCTTCCTTGAGGAAGCGAGTACGAGAAGAGATTTGAACAACTCATCTAACTATTCCATATTTCTAATTTTCTACTAAAAATAATCAAGTATTGCAATGTACCTTTAGGGTTTACATTATGACTATGCCATATATAGGTTATTTCTGGCCTGTATCAACATAGGTTGAATGGAATCTCTATCGCTCGTGTGCAACGGTCGAATATGAGACTTTATACACCTTCAAGTTCGTAGGATGCCTCAGGAAATGTGGAAAGAAAGATGGGACGATTACTGTTGATTGGAAGGTCTGCCGGGTTGAGAACTCACTTTCTATGACATAAGTAAGAAACTAATGAGGGGGTCTGAATATATTGCTGAAACTACTGCTGCCCTCTTGTTTCTAACTCTGGTTCAGCCCCTATCAGGGTTTCACAGGATAATTGATTGAACATAGGGCAATTGCGATAAGAGGTCATCAACCATTTTATTGATAAACCGTTTGTTATCTAGCTACTAAATGGAAAATATTGCATTTCTATGATGAGTGATTGTTTTTTATTGACTTTATTGCAAACTTTGCCATATGTGTAAACCTTCATATAATTTTTTAGTTTTCTTTGATTTCTCTAACATTTTATCCTTTTGTTATTATTGGTAGGGGCATGGAGTTGTTCTAGTTAACACTGATGAGGCGGGTACGCTGGCAGTTACAAACTTTCGCATTCTATTTGTGGTAAGGTGCCTTAATTATTATATGGCTATTTTAGGTTAGAAAAAGATGATATATTGCTGCGAACTAAAGTAATTAGCTCTGACACCTGAGTTTGGACTTGTACCTGTTGTTACAGCCATGGTTATTTGTGATGTTGATTACTGGTGTATTCTTTATGGATAATCACTGCTGTGAGTGGTTGACTTTAAAGATCAGAAACCTAATGGGTAATAGATTTTTATTAAACTATGTTAAGCATTGTTTTGCGACCATCGATAAAATTTATGGTACCTCATTTTTTCCTTTTAGTTCTAGGACAAGCGGACAACTACAGCTGACCGTCTACAAAAGACCAAACCGGCAAGATGTCACTTTGAATTTTCGTTAGATTAGCTTGACCCAGAGCAACTAAGCTTACCTTATAGTCTTGATTTCATCATTATTTGATAGGTACTCTGTGGAGACTAAACTTCACATCTAGTGTCCATATCCTGGTCATCATTGGGTTATGATTGAGAATTGAATTTGACATTATTTTGGTATCTATTTGAGTAAAAATGTCACTGAAGACAATGACATTCTAGCTTTGGTTGAAAGTGAGGTCCACCTTTCTGTTCAATCATATCTTTATGTATGCTCATATAGTTGGGAGATTTAGAAGTATTCAAAATTCAAGGGTCCTCCTAGAACAATTAGTGCCTCCAAGTTCTGAGGGCTAGACCTTCAATTTGTCTAGATTGATGGGCATGAACCTCCACAGATGGGCCATACTAGTTTACTTAAGATTTAGTCATTGGTGTGCTTGGGTTATTGTTAGAACACCATATTGAATTAACAGTTGCAGGTGGCACAAGGGTTTAGGGTTTAGGGGTGGCATAAGATAGATCTAGAAGCGTGGGAACAAGAGTAGAGTTTTTAAACAATTATTGATGCCCATTCCATCTTCATTTTTAGGAAGGGTGATGGAGGCCCATCTAAAGGTGCATAATATCGAATATCCTAAAAGAAGAGGGATAATAGGTTGGCTGGAATTGTCATAGAGTTGATGAACACCGAGTGTTCAACATGATTAGGTTTTCTTTTTCCCATGAAGTCATGTTATTTCTAATATGATTGAAAGTTATTAGGGGTATTGCTAGTGATTTTATCAAGCTGGTTCAGCCTAGGCTCCATATTCATACGTGTTGTCAAGTATAAAATTAACTAGGATCTGTAACTGATCTGATGATTTTATTGACACCCACAATTTCTAGTTAGATTTGAGTCAAATACTGATTCATACGTGTTGTCAAGTATAAAATTAACTAGGATCTGTAACTGATCTGATGATGTTAATGTATTCAAAATGAGGATCCATATTTGAAATTTCAAGCTCGGCTTTGTAATGGGTTTCAGGTTTTTGGGATGGGACATGGCTAAGTATCGCTTTGAGAGATCACAATCCATGTAATTTTTCTTGTTGCTTGAATAAAGTCTTCATCATGTCAAAGGAAAGGCAACTATTAAAGCTTTTGAATTTTAATAATGAATAGGTTAGCAGTCATTAAGCTAGACATATTACTGCATAACAATCATGTCCAGGGGTATCCTGACCGGGAAATGAACATATATAGGCTATATTGTATGATTGAAAGTAATTTAGTATTTCTTAGATCAATATCTCTCCCGAGTCCTATCAACTGCTAATTGAACCTACAAAATCAAGCAAAAGCTTTAAATGAACATCCATGTAATTCTTCTTTTAAATGTGGACTTACATATCTTAAATAATTTCCTATCATCAGTGTGATTCTAGGTGTGGTTTCAATCTTCAAGCAAGCCTTGTAACTCCAAGATTTTCCATTACATAAAATGCTCACTTAGTGTTTCTCCACTCATCATTAATGATGCTTAATCATTTCATGTTTTTGGTGATGTGCTAATGTAAAACTAAACATAGCTAAAGTCTGCTACAATGTTTATCATGATACCCCCATTACTTTTAAGTTTTCACTGAGTGTGCTAGTCCATGCCGAGCTGCCTCATTAATGCAATTTTTTAATGTATATATCAGATTATTCCAAGCCCCCATCTATTTGTAGTTATCTCATGCATGCAACATAACTCATTGACATGCTTATCTAGATTAATTCACAAATCCATCCTATTCTTTGATTCCATTATCATGCCTTTTTATGCGATTCAATCCATTTTGGTCTTCAAAATATACATCAATCCTTGTGCCCTAGATGAATGTTTCGACCTAGAAGCAAAAGCAAGGCGAGCCATTTAGTAAATTGCACATATGTTGATCAAAGCTTATTGAAATTGCACAAAATATCAACTATAGTGTCATATGGAAAATGTGTCAATTTTTCTTAGGCTCATTCTTGACTAGCATATGTTGTTGTGTGATGTCATTTCCTTTGCACTGAAAAGCCATAACAAAGGAAAAATTGAAGATCTTTTTGGTTGTCCTACTTATGGCAATTTTTTTGAGTTCTAGCTTGAAATACATGACTAGGGAAAATTGTCCCTTGTTATGGTTATTTATTTTTGTGGAATTGAAAAGCTTAATGTTATCGTAATCTTAAACAGTCATGAAAAAGAGAAAGTGAATATGATATAAAATTGGTAGTAATGTGAAGCAAGACTCTATGGCATGCACTGGCATTTAAATCCCAACCTGGATACAATATAGATACACTGAACGGTGTATGTACCAGCCTATACCGCTTGATATTAAAGAAAAATATCAACTGACATTGTCCTATATGGTCCAACATTGGTCCTTAGTTGTTAGCTTTTGAGCCATTTAAGTTGTTTCCTTCCTCTATTGCAGTTTGCTAGATGCTAGGCGTTTTCTCTGTTTGCTCTCTTTACAGTAAACTACCTTTATGGCATTGAAGTCTGAATTTTGTTTTATGTAAAGAATAGAGCCATTTCAATTTGCCTATTCTAACTATTTGAGATGCAATTGCATCCTATGTTGTGCCTCTCTTTTTACTTGTGGTTGCATGCTTTTTTGTGTATGATCTGTTCATTTTTCCTTTGGTAGAGTGAGGTCTCCCAGCAGGTGATTGAACTTGGTACCATTCCATTGGCAACAATTGAGAAGTTCAGTAAACATGTAAGTTGCAAGCATCTATATTTTTCTACCAAGCTCCGAAACTGCTCTATCTCTCAAACAATGCTCATTAGTTTAAAGCACGAGCACAAACCTTAATCAAAATGGCATACTTCTATTTAATCACATGTTTTGCCAAAACTTAGATTAATTTGGTCCGTGATAGTTTGTAATGACTATAATCTGGAACAATTATAGAAATGGAGGAATCTTTTGGGTCTTTATTTAGTGCGGAAAGAATAAAGACCAATTCAAATCTTTTGGATTGGAATAAAGACCAATCCAATTCAACATGTTATTTATTATAGTCAACTTATTTTTTGTTTATTTTTTTTCAACCTACATTCTTTATTATAGTCAACATTTAGTACTTTAGAGATGGATTTTGCAAATATTTTAAGTTGCCACATAATGACATCTTTAATACTTCTAATTTGCTTTTCTAAATTGTTCAAGGAGTAAAGGAAATTGAATGAGAAACAAAAGACGCGTTGGGTTTGATTGAAGAGTCCAAGTGCTTGATTGAGAATTTCATCCCTATAAGGAATTCAAAATTGATTGAAAAATCTAGAAATAAAAGATCTAAATCAATTATCATGTTAAAAAGCATATCTTTTTCCAAACATTGGAATTGTAGGATCCCTAAGAAAGAAGGTAGGTTGATGTGCCTTAATCAAAGCTATGTAATGGTTGATTGTAGTCTTATTCTTAATTTTTCTTCTTTTCTTGTAGCAGGGGGTATATAAAAAAGAAGAAAGGGTTGTAATATGGATCGATAGATAGATGAATGAACCAATGAAAATTCTTTTCCCTGCAATACATGTATGCTTTGTAAGGCTACAATCTTTTTCCTCAAAGCAAGTGTGGACGATTTGGAGCTAGTCTAACTAGTTTTGTTCTTCCTCTTTGCTCTTCCCTAGTTATTATACATTTTATTTTTTTTCTTTTACATAAGCCTTAGGGATTCTAAACTTTTATTATCTTATACTTTCCCTTGAGCTTACACTATTCACCAAAACCTAAACTGCTGTGTCATTTAAAATTTTGGTGCTGAACTCTGTAGCAGTTGTTGTTCAGTCCAATATGGGTTCAGTATATACCAGTGTTCCAACTTCCAACACATAGTATGTCAGCACACTGATTTGTTTTGAGAAGGTGGGAGGAGGAGGAGGCAGAGAATAGGTGATAACAAATAGGAGGTGAAGGAGAAAGAGGAGGAGAGGAATTGGCCAGCGGCAGTGGGTGGCAGGCGGTGTGAGGATTGAGGTGTGGCAAGTGTCGATTGAGAAAAAGGATTTTAATTAAATATTTATAATGAAAAACCTAAACCGGACCCTAACTGCTTGAAATGGGTTGGTCCGTGTCTTTATTCATCAAACCACTACCATCCTATTTGTACAGGTTTGGGTGGTTTTTCAGACCATGCTACCGAGAACTTGATGCTATTAGAGTTTTCAAAGATCAGAAACTAGTGGTTCAACCTTAGTGATCAAATAAAGTTTTTTATGAAGGGTAATACTAACATCAAGACTGGTATGTGTCTGAAATTGTGCTACTTGAATTTTCATTATTGAATTAACCATTTTGTGAATCAAATGTGTTAATCCCCATCTGTTTTTTTTTTTACTTGTCCTTTTACCCATTCAATTGCTAATCCCGTATGACTTAGCACCATTTAGGTTGTCCTCATCAAACATTTTTTTTAATATTCTTAAACATTATATAATATGGCAATGAAATTTAATAACTAAAGGCGAGCTAAGTTGAACATTGATTTTTTTTCCAAGGAAAATCTTGATGCCTACCATACATATTGATTGGGATTATTATTGTCATGATATATGCACTATTACAATGAAGAACTAAATTGGACCGTGATGTGCATTGCAGAAACCAAACCTTTATCTTTCTAAAATCTAAACCATTTTCAACTTTTCTATTCAATCAAATGTGCCAATTTGAGGTCATCATGTAGTACTTAAAATAATGTCTTCATTTGGTTATAAAACAATTAACTGAACTAGAGAATAACATAATGTAATTGAAATGAATTGGCATGGCAAGCTAAATGTTTTGTTGTTTTAAGTTGCTTCATCAACCAGTCTTGTTTTAGTTCTGTTGAATCAAGCCATAATTTAGGGTTATGGAAATTTTGTGGAGTAATATTATGGATACTATGTGTTTTCTAGTATTTTATTTCTCTAACTTGTAATTTCAGGCCGTGAAGCTTCCTTCAGTTCCTCGTCAGTCTAGTAAGGCACCATCACGTCGTCTTCTTCAAGTTGTTGGTATGTCCATGGACACTTGTTTCTAGGCTTCTATTAAACTGTAGTTATCATTAGCTGGAATCAACAGTGTATAACCATTAGCTGCTAGAAGTTTCCATTGATGTTGAACTGAAACATAATGATGATAATCATGATATGTGACGTTATTGCATTTCATTTGATGGGAAAGAAGCAATTGTTGAAAATTTGAAATTATGATTTCAGAATTTTTTTTTATCTTGATTAAATGATCACAGAATTAACATCAGACGTACTAAGTGGCATAATTTTGATGTTTTGAGCCATTAATTTGCTCTTTATTGGCTCCTTCCACCGTAAAACTAATCTACACATTGGATACTCATATGGTTTCTCTGTGAAAGACCAAAGAGAAAATAAGTTTAATAGTAACTTTGATATTTGTTGTCAAGGTAATCATTTCAATAATTTGCTTAAACTGCAGACTACCAACTCCTTTTCTGGAAGGTGTTATAATGGAGATATAGGGATTTATTTCATATCAATAGCCTTTAGAGGCATTATCACTACTTTTACATTGACATTTGCATGATAATAATCACTTTTCACAAACATTGGTCTGCAAGAAGCACAAAATATGGTTACTTTTATATCGTAAGACAGCAGTTAGATCTGGTTATAGATAAAAATTTGAAGCATCTTGAACTATATCAAGCTTTCCATTAATAAGTAGGGTCTATAGTCGGTTTCTTGTATGACACATTGACTTAATTAATTGAGTCAGTTGAAATTTCACTATTGTTCTGATTATATTGTATTTGCTAGGTGCATTAGGAGGACAGGAACAAAGATTGTTGGGGAAGCAGATGGAATACAATATGACCCCCCATTGCAAACTAAAATGTTTATAGTGTCTCATTAGTGACTTGAAATAAATGAGATCATTGATAAGCTTCCTTTGATTTTCTCTTAGGGATGAAGATGCTGAGTATCCATTGAGATGAAATATAGTGGTGGCTTGATAAATCTCTGACAATATTCATGAAATACAGGGATATGTTGGGTTGTGGATGTGAACAGGAACCTTGCTTGGGAAATAGTTGGTCTTTAATCCATAGTTGAAATAGGGTATTTTATCAGCCATTGAATCTGGTATTCTTCTTTTCAAGACTTTAGTGTTGCTCCACACTAGATACTGGCTGACTGATTGGCCAGTATTGAAGGAAAAAGGAAAGGGATGTGATGTAGGATTAGCTCTGATATCAAATCTGATGTAGGATAAGTTTGCAACAAATAGTATGAAACACTAAAAACAACTGGTAAAACCCAATGAGGTTTGACTAAGATCTAACCTAGTGTTTTAGGCGAATTAATATTCCCTAAGTAGGATCTGTATTGCTTGGTGTGGGTGGTATGCCATAGTTCATGAATCCACAACTTTTGTAATGAATTATTGTGGGAAAAATTCTTTTTGGATTGTGATGACCTTATTGTGGATGTGGCATAGGACAACCTATAAGGTGATAGGCTTAGGCGTTTGAAAAGAGAGTTGTTGATAAGAGAAACAAAAAGGACAAGAAAGGGGTGGATTCAACTTAACACATTTGATTTGAAAAAATCACAATCCAAATAGCTAAATAATCAGAATTGTAGATTTAAATGCATACCAATTCTAAGGAGACAAACATTCATGTGCCTTCTTGACTAGCTTGACTTGATTATAAAGTTGATCCACAAGTCTCCAGTGATATGTATCTCCAATAATGTTAGTGTAGAATGAGTAATCTAACTCTTTCATTGATCATGATTCATGAATGAGTATATAGATTTGTACATTTTACATAGGAAAGATGTAAATTCAAAAGAGAAAAAGGAAAATACAACTATCTAACTACATTATGAATGGTGGAATACAACTACAACTATCCTAATACATTAAGAATACTACTATTCATTTGATTCCATAAATCCTGGGCTGTTGCTAATATATTTTGCAATCCAAGCTTGTCTTCTAATTGATGGAACATTGGACCTGGTTTACCGTTTGTCATAAGATCAACTAGTTGTTTTGTGGATGAAATATAAGGTATGCAAATTTGTCCATTGTCTAACTTTTCTTTGATGAAATGTCTGTCTCTTTTGCCAAGGAGACTGGTTTGAGTGATGTCGCACGGCTATCTCTCACTGTAAGTGAGTTCTCACGAACTACAGGGCTATTAGGGGCTCAGGATGCCAAGGAGCTAGAAAATTTCATCAATACTTTAGAGCAACCTAATTTGAATTGAAAAATACCAAGGTGTTGGCAGCGACAATGTATCTCAGTGGTGATGCAAAACTATGATGGTGTACTTGTTGGGAAGAAATGCAGTATGGTCACTATCATGTTGATACTTAGGAAGCCTTGAAGAGGGAATTGCCAATTTAGTTCATGCTCGAGAACATCGCATGGTGAAAGTTGAGACAACTTTGCTAGATCTCGATAATTCGAGATTATGTGAAATAATTTTCTGTGATAGATATACAAGACATATTTGAGAAAGACATTTTTTTGCTTTCTCAATGGCATGAAACCATGAGCTTAGTAGGAGTTGCATCATTGCAATGTCTGAGAATTAGAAGGGGCAATCGCTGAGGTGGAATGACCCATAAATTTCTCCGTGGAGACTGGAGAAAAAGAACATCTTTACAGAGATGAAGGAGAAAAGAACTACTCATCGGAGAATGGTTCTCCAGAAGCTTGATAGAATAACTCAGAGAAGAAAAGTGCTTCGACTAGATATGAATCCGGAAGGAACATACTGAAGTCGGGCAAATATATTTTGTGCGATGCAGAAGAAGAAAAGGAACATTGATAGACTGCCGGCAACTAAAAGAGTGACTTGATGCACTTAGGCCCCTTATTGTTCCTTGAAATATTTTTTGACCTATTGCAATGTGTTGACAGAAGTCAAAAAACAATCTTATTTTTTCATGTAAAATATACAAAATTTTGAACAAATAGAGATGATTAGATCTAAGAAATGAAGAATAATTTTACTAACAAATGGGAAAAGAGCTCTTCAATGGTCACTTCACATGTCTTGTCACATGTTAAGCAGTTCCCTAGATTAGAATATGTCATAATAACTAACGAAATAGTTTAAGATCCATCATAATAACTTACTAATGTAAATATAATATAAAAAATGAAATTGTAGTATCTAGATACATATAGCATCTAAGCAGGAGTTGATCAGTAAATATGCTAAAGAACACATATATTACTAATTGAGAATGTGAGGCAGTAGATAATCAATTTTACATAATTCCTTTTTGGGTCGGCATGTATGGATTGAGACCACAACCCCGAGTGATTTCAAAAGTCATCTATTCCTGTCTGGTTTAACCCAATTAATAACAGTCCACAAAAGCTGCTTTGTTCTTTGTTTCCACCCTAAACTAGATCTATTAACTGTCTGTATGAATTGTGTCCCAGTTCCTAATCCTCATCTATTTCTTCAGTATTATTCAAATTAACTGTCCTATATCCCTGCTGTTAGATAGTTCAAACCCGATATATCTCAAAGAGCAAACCAGGTCTGAATAAACAGATGACTGCCTGGCTGGTTTTGTAAATGAATTGGGGCAATAAATAGACATTCATTCATACAAAAATTGCTTGCATGATCCTTTACACAAAATAGTCCTCGGTTATGACTGAAATGTTGCATTTTCAGAAGATTAAAGTGATCAGCTAACCTTGGATCTTGAGAGGTTAGAATTGCATTGATCACTTTGTGGTTCCTTTGAGCTTGTAATCTTGGTTGCATATTATTCTTGAATAATTATTTCTTTTCACTTTTTTTATTTCATAATCATTAGTGAGCCCCATTAGGTTTATTACTATATTGATTTGTATTTTTTTGAGGTAAAAGCAGCAGCAATGCAACTGCATCACTTGTTAGACAAAAATATGAGAGTTCTATAATCACCAGATACCTCTAAGGGTTTGTAGCTTACCTTTTACGTTTCTGATCATTCTGTAATGACATGAGGAAAAAAGCTGTAATGTCGTATGGTTCTGCTTCTATTAGCTAAATTGTTCCAAAAATTTGCATTGGGTAATTTGGTGATTGTAGATATACCGTAAATACTTCTACTGAGTACTGAGTGGCAGTTTTTATTTTATTTTTGCTGTTTCAATATTTTCTTTTCCAATGAAATTGATCATCATTACTATCTTGTTCTGACCATCCTGTTACTTTTCCCTTTGCTAATGCATCATGATAGAATCTTTTTGTGGTTCTGTTCAATTATTTGGAAATATTATTTAATTTAGATTGGGGCAAATTTCTAACAAGCATTAATGACTACACGGTTGTACTTTTCCTATGTGACCCTTCTTACAAGTTGTCTGCTGCACTGTTTTTCTAAAACTTGAGTTCTCCCGTACATGAAAATGACTAAAAATCTAACTTGTATACATGAAGTACCCCAATCACCATCTTTGATTTATTTTCATGTTTTTGTTTTTTGTTTTTTTGTAGGTAAAGACATGAGAACCATCATGTTTGGATTTCGACCCAAAACCAAGCAGGTCAGTCCCAGTAAACTTTTTCTTGGTCGGCTCTGTAGCTTCTTATTTCTCATGTGATGGACAACTTACCTTTCTATCTACTGGTCTTTCTTTTGAGGTTTGCTGAACTTTATGGTGATGTAGTACAGTAGTTTGATACTTCTTATATGACTGACAACTTAGCTAATGGGTGGAGTATCCAGAACAAGTTACATAGAATACACATTTAAGCATACCTATGATGTAACGATACCAAGTTAAATCTATGTAATTTTTTGCAGTGTAATAAAATAAAATTTGGCATATGGAAGTACTGGAAATATCACCATGAGATGAGAGTATCAAGTTTACATGGATGTTTTTGGTAAACTAAACAATCAACAAAAATATGAGTAGAATGGAACTATTCTTGGTTTGGTTTGGTCTAACTACTCTTATTTCATCTAAATGGTCTCTGCTAACATTTTGAGTTAGCCTTATGGTCTGTAAGGCCTACAAACCTCTCATTGTAGATCTATAGCTTTGAGCAAGTATTAAAATCTTGGTCCAGTTGACAAGATGGTATGGTACCATGCAATGGAACAAGTGTCGGTATCAGTTGATTTTGGAAGGATCACTGTGGAGGTGAAGAAGCAGAGGAGGAGGCAAAGGTGGAGCGATAGTACCATGTGATGGAGGAGAGGTGGTGACACAGAGGAGTGGCGGTGCTGTGGAGGCAGCAGTCTGGATGAGCAGAGGAAGGAGAACAGAAGAGAAGCATTAGGGAAAGAAGAGGAGGAAAGAAGTGAAAAATGGTTAAACAAGTATAGGTGTACCCAACATTGGGCACAAGGTTCATCACAACTTGGTACCAGTCAGCTTAACACTTGGTAAGCTTGGTGCTGTAAGTTTACGTGGCAGTAAGTGTACTTCTGGATTGGACCAGGTGAAATTGCAGAGTCTATGTACTAGTCACATGTCGGATTATTAAAATCCTGTCCATTCATACAGTCAATAGCTGGTAGAAAATTCACTGTAATTCACTATGTGTTAAATGAGTTTGGGTTCTCCTTTCTCGGTCATTAATTTGATAGGTGACAGTTTATGATGTTTGATTTTGACTTTACTCAAATATGTCGATAAGCCATTATAATCTTTTTAGATATAATTTCTACACATTTTGACCAGCATAATGAGACTTTTATGTGTGCTTAAAATACAAATGCACAGGGTCATTCTTGTGTGTATTAAGAGCTTGTGGTACTCTTGCATTTTGCAGAGACGTGCTGTGTTTGATGCCCTTTGTATGTGTACGAAACCAGAAAAGCTGAAGGATCTTTACATGTTTGTTTGTGGTCCTTCAACATTCAAGAATGATGATCCAAAATTGCGGTTACTTAAAGAGTATCATCGGCTTTTGGGTAAAGGTTCTTTCCATGCATCAAGTACTGCAATTGGAGATGGCCTCTCTCTGTCCAATAACTGGTGGAGAATTACTTCAATAAATTCCAGTTACACATTGTGCCCCACATACCCGTTTGCACTAATTGTGCCAAAGAGTATATGGTACTTCCTTGTTTATCACCAAGTACATAACTCTCAGAACTTTTTAGCTGTCCCATATCTGTTTATTGGATGTGCCACTTCAGTAATTATTTTTGCTTATTGAGACCTAGACCTTACAAGTCTATTTTTTCTTTTTTGGCAATAGTGATGAAGAATTACTGCAAGTTTCTAGTTTCCGTGGTAGGTGTCGATTTCCTGTAATTTCATGGTGTAATCATGGTAAGTGTCGTACTGATGTATTTGTCATGATTCTCTCTGTTACACAAGTTCATGCACAGGCACACACACACACACAATAGATGCACACATGTTGAACGTCGAGATGTATGTCAGAAATTGTGTTAACTAACCTTGAGACATTTTCTAGAGAATGGAGCTGTTCTTGCACGATCGTCACAGCCATTAGTTGGTCTTATGAGTCAGCGGAAGTAATATTCTTTTTGTATCACTTTCTCAATTTGTCTACTTAAGTTACTATTGCTCACTTGTTGAAGACAGGAGTGATTCACTTGCGTAGATTGATTGCAGTCCTGCAGATGAGAAGCTTGTTGCTGCACTTTGTGGAACTACTCATAGGGGTTCCCGGAGGTAATACCTTAGTTTGTGATTTAGATCTTTATTATTGTACACTTTGCTTCAAAAGCTTCTTTCTTAGCTGCTGTCTAAGCTCTGCTGTGGTTGAGTATGTGCATCTATATCTTTGTCACAATCATACTCTCTTTGTTTATTATAACTGATCCTATGGTTTGCTCATGCAAGAATATATTTGCCATTCACCACAGTTTGAAAAATTATTTTGTTCTCACAATGCAGTTATACTAAAGCATGTAACCATATTTTCTCAGGAAACTCTATATTGCTGATGCAAGGCCTAGGAAAAATGCCCTTGCAAATGGCGCTATGGGAGGAGGTTCTGAGTCCTCATCCAATTATTTCCAATCTGAGGTTTGTATCTAGAGTGCTTTCAATAACTGGGATCAATATGTAGTCGTGAGTGGAGGAAATTGGACATGCATAATCAGCTGAAAGGTTTCTTGTTGGTTGGACAAGTCTGTAACAACTGGTGTTTACCAATTTGACTGAAGTACCAGAATTAGAATGTACAACTTGGTACCTATTCAATAACATTAATTTTATTTTATTTATTCCATTCACTGATATCTGATAATGTAGGTTAGTGTACCTCCCAGTATAGTGGTACCGTACTAGTCCCACAGTTTACTGAAACCAGCATCAGATTGGTGTTCACATCACTTCAGGCAATTTTTTCAATGGGCTATTTCATACCTTCTGTACTAACTTTTGTTTATTTGATCCTTTTGAGGTTGTTTTCTTTGGTATTGAGAACATCCATACCATGAGGGAGAGTCTTGCTCGCCTTAGAGATTATTTGGATACCCATGGCACAACATCATCAGATGGAATGTCATCTTTCTTGGTGAGTCACTGATCCTTTTTATTATCTTCTTGACCGGCATTTTTTTGCTTTATTGGTTTATTTATGTTGCAATAGTATGCTGAAAGGTACATTTGATTATTTGGTCTTGTTTATGTAAAGCATAAAACATAGGTCTGATTTGATTTTACCTAGATCATCTTCCTTAGTCTGGATTATGTTGTTCTACATGTCCAAGGATTGGTCAATAAGGAACTTGCTCTTAAGACAATTTTTTGCTGGACATGCACCTTCATGGGTCCTTGAATTTAAGAGAAAGGCACTTTGTTGGATCTTGGAAGAGTGATATTATAGAAGTATAATAAGGAGAGAGTTAGCTCATAGAATTGGTTTTTGGTTTGCAATTTTTTCTAATCTCGGGATTAAATCATGCGAGTTCTGGCCTTACCATTATCTGTTATAAACCTCAATGGATCTGATCTCATAGCAGTATGTTTATAGGTTAAGAGAGTGATATTATAGAAGTATAATGAGAGAGTTAGCTCATAGAATTGTCTTTTGGTTTGCAATTTTTTCGAAGCTCGGGATTAAATCATGCCAGTTCTGGCCTTACCGTTATCTGTTATAAACCTCAATGGATCTGGTCTCATAGCAGTATGTTTATAGGTTAAGAGAAAATTTTAATCTCTATACTTGCACTTATCGATGGAATTTACTAGTGATTGGAATGCAGATTCCACCAACTAGGTTGCCCTAAACTTCTATAAAGGGATGGCATTGCAAGTAGGTTTGGGATGGTAGAGAGATGAGAGAGCCAAGAGATAATATATGAGTGAAGTTGAGGTCAAAGCTTAAATGATCTCCTCTCATTTGCCGTCTCACCTTCTCTAGTTGTCTCCCTTTATCCTCTTCCAAATGAAATTCATGGATAAAATTAGATATAGCAACTCTGCCAGCATTCTTATCATGCATTTCAAGCATTACTTCCTTTTCTTGTAAGTGCTGTTTCTTGATATATCACATCTTTTTCATACAGAGAAATGGTGGGTGGTCATGGGGTGGTGGCAACCTAAGCAGTATGTCTGCATCTGTTTCAACCCTTGGTGATACTGGCTGGTTAATCCATGTACAAAGCTTGCTGGCTGGTTCTGCTTGGATTGCTGCACGTGTTGCCCTGGAATCTGCATCAGTTCTTGTGCACTGCAGGTTACATGTCTCTTTTGACTCTGCTTTCGTGTTTGATCTTTATGGATATTTTTCTTTAGACTTCAGTGGTAATTACAAATCAGTTGTTAGCTACACTTTCCAAATTTGTTAGATGTTACTTAATTAGAGAATTGGAATTACAGTAAACTCCATGCTGATGGTTTAGGAAGCTGAAAATCTAGATGGGAATCAGCATAGTGAATTCCTTGAATATCTGAATGATATAAGTTTGAACTGAATTGCCAGAACCAGTTGAAGATGGATATGCACAATTTTCTTTTGTGGATTCTTTTATAGTTTGTTGTCGAATGGAAAATACAATTTGTATTTATGCAATAGTTTCAGAATCCATGATAGAGGCAACTGTTTGCTTTTAGGTAAGCTAATTACCTTGGGCATTTATATACTTTATTCATTTTATCATTACTAAATATGGGTAATGACACTAATCATCCCTGTACTGTATTGAAGTTAGTTCTGCAACAAATTGTTTTTGGTCAATTTTGTAGCTCTTATAGTTCCTCCAACTTTAGCCCTCCAACTTTTTGGTCAATTGTGGCAAATGTTCTCCTTATGTTGAATTAAAATTTAACCATTTAAATATAGGTGGCTGGACACTCCATTATCTGGCACTAACGGAGACTAGTCAAGTTATGTGCTGTTTAATGAATCCATCATCCTTACCCCCCAACATCGCCAACATTCTATTGATTTGTGTCAAGTCTAAACCAGGGTCTGCAATACCGAACTGTACTGCCTGGTACAGGCGGTACGTACCGGTCCGATAGGCTACCAGTACACGGACCACCCGCTATCGGGCGGTATGTACTGGTTTCGACTGTAGCAGTATACTGTAGCACTATAGAACTGTAGTAGTATACTGTAGCACTGCTACAGTGCTCGGTACACCGTACCGTACCGTACCGAGCCCAGGTCGAAACACCGGTATGGTATGGTATTACGAACCTTGGTCTAAACACACACACATACACACACACACACACATCATATCCGCTACTTCCCTCCAGGCCCTAAATCTGCTCCAAGGAGATGGGGGCATCATCTACAAGATCTTTTGTCTAGGTAGCAATTAGAATGAGAAGATGAGGAAGGTAAGGAGGAAAAAAATAGTTTTTTAAATCAGGATTGACAGCTTTTGATCCTAGAATTTCAGATTTCTTGGAATAATTACCAAATGATCTAGAATTGGCCAGGAGAGATCTGGGAATCAGTCAAATTTGTTGGAATGGACAGATTCTGATTAATTTTGATAGAGAATCTACTTCCAGTATGGTCTAAATGTTTAAAAAAGGAAAAAATGGAAAGAGAAAATAGAACAGAAGAAGAAAGAGGGGGATAATCAAAGGAGTGGGGGGGCGGAGGAGGGTAGAAAAACAGGAAAACTGCCATGCAATAACTACTGTGCTGGTGGCCAACTCTGTTTACGACTGCCTGAGTGCCTACCTACCCATGCTTCTGTTCTTAGTGTTAAGAAGCCCAAAAGGGGTCCCTCCAAAACCATCCATCCCATTCCCTCTTTGAATTACTTGAACTGTTGGTCTGTTTTTGTCAATTCAACTTATGAGATTCAATTTTTTATTTTAATTGGCTGATAGTTGAGATCTAAAGAGATTTTTGGTGGTTTTGAAGGGACCATTCATAACATTTCTATGTAGGAATAAACAATTGAAAAATAAATATCAGTTGACATTTAACTAAAAACAATAAAATTTAATATGTAAAAATATTTTTTTATTAATTAGTACACCATTACTTAGTTTATATGCTTAATTTTAGGATTGATCTGTCTTTTACCAAGTCCTTTATTGGTTTTAGGGATTAGACTCAAGTTGGATACCACTACACAATGAGCTAGATGGGTGGGTATTGGATAAGCCATAGATGACATACCTTATATTTATAAGTTGACTCAAATATTATAATTTTTTGTAGAAAATATATAATTAAAAATAACTAAATTAAATTAAGGGAATAAAAAAATATATATGATAATCAGTAGATTATACTTAGTATTATAATCAGTAGATTATACTTAGTATTCTAATTTATAAAATTATAAAGAATTTAGAATATACATAATTATTTATGACTAACTTATCTTTTAACAGTATCAGCTTAAAATGATATCAACAAGTGATTTTAAAAGCTTAAAATGAATGATTCCATGTAAAATAAAATGAAAACATATTCTGTGTCTATTTTTTTGGTAAATTCCACTTTTGTTGATTTAATCCAGCCAGTACTAGCATTTCACCGCTAGTTGGTCCTGATTCCAATTTCTGATTTAACAACCTATGAAAAAAAAAGTGTGGAGAAGGAAGAAGAGGAAGATGGGTCATATGACATGACAATTAACCTAGCTACATTGCCATGTTTTATGGCCAAGTCGTATATAAATTTTTTTTTATCAAGTTCTAGGTATTGGCATTCAACCACATAAGTAGTCCTGATGCCCCAGTGATCAATGATGCCAAAAATTTAGAAGTACAGTGACAATTTAAGTGTTCTTCACATAGCATTCTCACGTTTCATTACTCCTTGAAAATGTGTGCAAGATTGCCTTCTGCTTTTAAATTCTTACTTTATTTTGGTTCTTGTGAGTATTGAAATCTATCGAGCATGGATATGGAAATGAGATACCAGTACACCATGTTGCAATTATGCTTAGACATCAGTCCTTGAAGATATGATAAAAAATAGATATAATTCTTAAAGTAAGATATGATAAAAGATAGATATACAATTTAATATATGTTAGATATATAATATCATATATGACAAATGTTGACATTATTTATCATGTTATAATAGGTAGTTATATATCATGACAAAGAATAATAAGCAATTTTAGCATTCATAATCTGGTCTTTGTAAAATATACTTTCAGTGACATAGTATTTGATAAAAAAAAAGATAGCAAGAACATATTGTAATGAACTTATAATTTGAGGCATAATACAATTATGTAGACGTTCTATCTAATAACGATCCATCTCTATAATAATAGAAAACAATAAAATCAAAGTTCTATAAAAAATCTATAAATATCCTAAAAATATCTGATCTTTTAATAATTATATAAAAGAGTTTGATGAAATATCTAACTGGTACTCCTCAAGTATCATACTGTATTGTATCAAACAGATACGAGATGCAGATGTCAGAAGCAATTCAAACCTTCATGTTTTGTTGGTCTGAATTATGCTAAAGGTCTCTAAACAAACAAGAAGCAAAATGCACTTCTATTCATCATACCTTGTTTCTAATTATTAGCACTAAAAGCAAATTAGTATTAGAAACTTATGAGTAGTTATGGCCATCATTGTCTATCATGGATATAAAATAAAAAAGATAGGAAAAGATAAACTCTAAAATCACAATTTAATTTCCAACATTTGGCTTTAGGTAAAATTGATAGGAAAAATATCATTTAACAGTTGTTCCTATTCATAATCATTGTTTGTTCTTTGCAAGGAACTCAATTTTGCTCGGAATGGTTTGTACTGACTTTTTTGTCCCATTCGGACATGAACAAAGATATGGGCCACCACTTTTCAGCTGTATGGTCTGGCTTTTATTTTTTCTGAACCCTGATGCTGAAGAGCTTGCACACATATGTGGAGTTGCAAGGCAACATAGGCCTGCTTCTCCTCTGTTGTTGGACATCCCAGTACTTCTCCTCTTCTTCTTACCTTCCCCTGGGTATCATGGTATATATTGGCATACTGTATGTTAGTCCGTCAGCATGGACTAGGCCAATACTGGTCTGGCCATGGACGAGTATGAGTCTGGGACCTGAAACTGGAATCCTTAGTTCTTTGTTTATCCTTATGAGTTTTGAAATCTATATCTGGGGATTCTCAATAATAATGGTTTTTAATCGTGAGTTCGTGTAATAAAGGAATAATATTCTTAGCCTAATATATCTGTTGTGTGCCCTTATTTGCACTCTATTCTTATGTCAAAGAAGGAAAAATATATCAGTTCACTGACATAAATTTGTTCTTTGATACTTCTACATGTATGAAGTCCTTTACGTTTGCTGTCTATTGGCTTTCATAAATTTTTAGATATTAGTATCTGAAAGATGATGCTGTTTATTTTCTAGCGATGGATGGGATAGAACAACTCAATTGGTCTCACTTGCTAGTGTGTTGCTTGACCCATTCTATCGGACGATTGAAGGATTCCAGGTACCTTACTGTTTATATTGAAGATTTTTGTTGTGTATTCTACAATTGCCTTTCTTTAGCTTTTTGTCTGTATTGTCATTTTTTTTGGCAATAATGCTAAATAAAATACTTAACAAAATTTCTAATATCAAGCTTTGAATATTCCATGGTTAGCTGCTCTTTTAAGTTGAATCAAATGATTGTATAGTGTCACTGACACTTTTCAGTGTTGAGTTTTTACTGAGATACCATGTGAATTTGTTGAATTTTGTTCCTCTATCCTTTTTTTTAATCCTAATTTGTCAGCATGAATATTGATGTCGGACACTGTTATATTTTGGTTGACAGTTATAGAGCTAACCAAGACAGTGTAAGCTTAGTCTTCTATATTTTCGTCTTATAGGCACTCGTGGAAAAGGATTGGCTTGCATTTGGGCATCCATTTTCAGACCGCATGGGATTTCCAACGGTGTCTGGAATTAACAACACACCTTCAGAGTTATCAAGGCAATCCTCTGTTGGGAGTTTGTCATCGTCACCATTGCGAATGCCTTCAGGGTCAGGGTTCACATCCTCAGCTGGTAACACAACACATGGACAAACGTCAAATAATTGTTCTCCCATATTTTTGCAGGTACTTTGGCTTTTCTTTTTCTTCTGTTCTATTAAAGATGGACAAATGAGGTAATTGGGCCATAAAAACACAAAGCAAAGTGTTTTTTCTTTTAACTTTGATCCAAGGTTGTCAAACTCACAATTAGGGCCATAGGATCATGCAATCTTAGGGCCTGGATCAGAACTGGTGAGTCAGGTTGGTAGCTGAAACATAAAAATGGTGGCATTGGCCTAACTCGCGAGTTGATTCAGTAAGAATGATCGACTCAAATGAGTCAACTCAAGTTTATCGAGTCGCCTTGATTGACTTTATATTAAAAAAAAAGCTCGCCTCGAAGACAAGGCTTCATGTGCTGCTGCAGCATAAGAGCGATGAGGATTGAGAGCTCTAGACTGCTCGTGACAAGGAGACGAGGCTACTGCTCATGATGAGAGGGTGCTGCCAACCTGGCCAGCAGTTCAAGGCTATGCTGGTTATCACTTCCTCTCTCTTTACTTAGAAGTTGGAATAAGGTGGATGATTTTTCTGGGTTTTGTTTTTGGTTGAATGAGGCTTGAGTTAGTTGAAATGGATAGAGCTGGTCCACATTTTAATAACGAGGAGTTGCTTTTTGACTCAAAGTCTGGTGATGATTCCACCATGCTTACCATGTGTCGCTCCATGCTCTAATGGGAGGTTGTAACTTAGAAGATAAATGTGATACATTGGTTTAATCTCATATCAGAAGCAGGAGATGACTTGAATGGAGGCTAGATGGGTTTACCACCATTAGCTTGGGTTTACACATCTTGGGCCAATAGTTGAGGCTCAACAAGTTAATGGATCAGTTATCATTGAGTCGGGTCATGATAAAATGGTATTAGAGCTGATTCTACTACCATAATACCATTAGTTTGGGTTTAAATAGTTTGGACCAATAGTTCATGGTCAAGTTAATGGATCACTTATCAGATCAGGTCGAATCTTGATAAAATAATCTCATAGCCGAGTTTAACCATTTTGGGCTAATAATTCAGGTTCAACAAGTTAATGAATCAATTATCACCTCGGGTTGGGTCATGATAAAATAGTATCAGGATTGAGAGTATTGTTTACAATGAGAGATTGAAGTAGGAAAAGGATTATTTATGGATGAGGTTAGAGGGCACACTATAATACGGATCAACTATTGGGCTAGATCTCTTGTGCACCATGTTAATGAATCAATTATCACATCAGGCCTGGGTTGTGATAAAAATACACTGATCACTTTGAGCTTTCTGCTCTTTGCCATGCATTCTTAGCTGCTTTTATAACCGTATAGTTGTTACTTGCTTAATGCTTGCAATGAGTTACTTTTATTGATACAAGCTAGTTGCAAAGTCATTGTTATAATTCAGTTATATATTCAAAATGACTATCCTTATTTATATTATTAATAAAAAGATTATTTAAACTTTGCTTCTGCGAGGCCATATACATTTACAACCTCTGATGAGCCCTGTCAAAAGAGTGCTCCTTTATCAATTTAGATTGACAGATTTTTCTCTCTTCTGAACTTTAATTATGGCTGAATTTCTTAGTAATCTAAAAGCTAATTGATGAGAGAATATGTGAACTCATACAGTGGATTGACATCTGAACCATTTTCTTTCTGTGGGATCTCCTGGCAGTGGATTGATTGTGTCTCACAGCTATTACGGATGTACCCATGTGCTTTTCAGTTTTCTTCAGTAAGTCTCCCTCTATCATAATATATATTGATGTCTAAACTGGATGATCTGAGTTAAAACAATGGAGATCCAGCTGGAAGTCTAATTTATTATTATATTTGTTTGATAGGTTTTTCTGGTTGACTTTCTGGACTGTGTGCTGTCTTATCGTTTTGGAAACTTCTTATTCAACAGGTATTTACTTCAGAAAAAACAATGTTAAGGGCATACAATTTGCATTCAGGGGCTTCAATAAGTTTGACTGATGCAATGGGAGATGGTATCATACTGTTTTTTCTGATGGAATTTAGTTACTAATTTTTTGACAATGTATCCAAAAATACTGTGACATGTTTTTTCTCAAATGTGGTGCACGTAAATGTATGCTTGTAGTTTGGCATAAAATTGCATGTTTTTGAGTGAAACCATAATTTCTTCAGTTAGTGTTGTTTTTTTCCCTGAGGCCATCAGTCTGTTTTTCACAATATAGCCCAAAAATTGAAGTGGATCTTTCAATTACCTGCAAGTCCGAAGCTATTAACTTTGTCCAAGTTTTTTTATTTCTTATTTTACATTTTAGAGGCAATAGGTGGTCTTGTCTGATGTATCGAGAGATAATATGTGACCATCAGCATTTAATTATAGTTTTAACTTGTAAATGATGGAGATTTATGTGTACATGATTGTTTGTTCCACTTCTTTTACTGAAATCCTGAACATGCTGATTATGAAGTGAGAAGGAGAGGCAGCAAAATGGTGTTGCAGATGCTTGTGGGTGCATATGGATGTACTTAGCACGGTTACATGCTCCTGAAGATGGCTCTCATGTCCACTATAACCCTTTCTATGATCCAGTGAAATATGATGGTCCATTATTACCTCCAGCAGCAGCATTAGCCCCCACACTATGGCCTGAATTCCATCTGCGCTGGGCTTGCCCTTCTGAACCAGGAGCTGGTGAGGTTCAATCTCAGTGGCGCACCATGACTAAGAAATTTTCTGAAATTGCTAAGGTATTCTTTTCCACTTGCTCAGTTTCATCACTGATACCTTACTCCATTGCATCTACATGACACACAGTGACCATGAAGTTTTTTGTCTCAGATCTTGAGCGATCTCTTACTTGAATAAGTTTAACATCTTTTACTCCTACTTTTTGTGTGTTTTAGGCAAAGGAGATTGCAGAATCAAAGGTTAATGAGCTCCAATTAAGTCTGGATTTGCTAACAGCAGAATTGCAGAAAGAACAGCAGTTCCGTAATTCGGCTTTAGCCATGGCTAAAAGAGCCAGCAGGGAAAGTCTGGCTATAAAACGTGCAGTACAGTCGCTTGGATGTAAAGTGCATTTCTTAAGAGGTGAGAGTGATGCGGTGAGTATAGGAAGCTCATGGTCAGAAACAAGAGAAGGGTTGACATATTCTGGCAGAAGTGACTCTGATGCTAGAGGACAGCCTGATGAAAAGGCTGATCTGTCTGTTTCGATTTCAGCCACAGAGGATAGCATGGTCGCCAACTGCGAAATCAACCCAGAATGTGAGAACATATGCCCCTTCCGCACAAAAGAGGGTTGCAAGTGGCCAGATTCTGCATGCGCACAATTCGGTAGTCAGTTTGTTGGTTTGAAGGCCAACTTCGATGCATTTGATAGGCTTTCCATTTATGATGGCTATTTCGGAGCAGATTAATGTTCCACAATCTATTATGCCTGTTATGGAATTCTGTTTTTTGGTGTCTTCCATCCAGTGATCTGAAGAACGGAACCCCCCAGCAACTGAAGGCAGGAACGTTAGGTCAAAAAGCACTCCACAATGGATACACTAGGTCAGATTGATACCTACTGAGTTGCCGGAGGAATATGAGACTCCGATGCATCTCGGCAAGTGCATGTGTCCGTCTGTCTGTCGCTTAACCATGTTGGGTGGTCCCGAAAGGAACCGCAGATTTAGGGACGTTGTAAATTTCTCGTCGTATGTGCATAGGTTCTCCAAAAGAATATATACCCCCTGGGTGTAGCATCGTTGACAGTTCTTTAATAGAATCATATGTGCTACATTTGCTAATATGATATTGTTCTCAAATAAAATCAATAAGATGTACAAGTTACAAAATGGTGCATGAGACTTTTAATACTGCGTGGGGATGTGGTGTTTGGTCCGTGGACTTCACTGCATTCGTTTTGTGCATTCTGTAGCATTCATTATACACGGAGAATTAAAACTGATCTATGTATCACTGAACCCGAGACCGATCGGCGTATCAGCAACATGAACGATCTTACCCAAGAAGATGTATAATCCATTGTCTGTCAACCTACGATTGGAAATACATTTAGCGTTTGCTTGTGCCTTGGGTTCTACCTTAGGAAATTTGTTCAAGTGATTTAGTATGGACTGTTTGGTTATATGCTCAATCAAACACTCGAGAAGTTTAACCTAAGTGACTTGAAACATGTTCTCCAACATCGGGAAGAATTCAGTTGAATGCATTCACGTACGTGGATTATTTTGGTTAGCAAAGTTAAATGTAGAACAACTGAATTTTATAGTCAGTGCATTAGTTCTTGGTTTTATTAGAAACAATATCTATCAATGGTGCATCCACAACCAAAGGTTGAATTTACACTGTTAAAACTCTTCCAAGAATCCGATTCATATTTCAAATTTGTTCAAGACTGTTGGACCTTTGAATGGTGTATCTTATATCGATATGATGTTCTATGGTTGTTTAGGACGAAAGCATATGTTATGTTTGTCATATCCAGATGGGCTTAGCATACACATATCGGTATTATCAAAAGCCAATGTCATCTATCCTTACCTTAAATCGGCAATACTCGATTCACATGAAGAGCCTAATTGCATCGACTGTGGCCTTCCAATCTAAATTTCAATTTGCCCCTAGTTCTTGATATGTAAATGGTATTTTACCTGGTTCTACTTTTTTTTTTTTTTTCTTCTAGTTTAATTTTGCATCCAAATTCTCAAAAATTTGTTTGATTATTGTTTCTCCTAAAAAGTTGTCTTGAGATGTGCTATGCAATGTCGTCTTTCTATTTCACTAATTTTCTGAATAAAACACAACATGTGCCAAATCATTCCTTCAATGATGTTGGAGTCTCAGAGAATTCTGTGTCGGTAGAGCTTAAATTGAATATTATATCAGAGTCCTCCTCTGCAACATTCACAAGTTGATCCACAAACCAAGTCATTTCTTACGACGAAAATGACATTACACATCAACTCGGTACACTTTCAAGTACACAAATCAATTTCGAGCTTTTCCTTGATAAACATGATAGTCCATTCCTCTACACAACGCATCGATTTTAGAACCGAGAAAGATTACAATTTTAGAAGCAACGATTACCGGTCGCCATTAATATGTCGCGATATGTTCATGAGACAATCACCTCACCCAAAGCTGGTAGCTGACCAAGAACACAAATTCTTGTGCTCCTTTACGCTACTTCTCCGACTCAAAGTTTCAGAAGAACCAAGTTGATGAATGCTACACTCTCATGTAATTACATAAGACACACAAGCCTTGCTCTCAGCTTCTTGTCAGGGAAACCCCGAGAACGTCTCTGGTAGTGGTCTGCCTTGTAGGAAAGATCTGAAGAGCACAAGGGAACGCTCGGGCTGCGAGAACGGAGCTTCATGAGAAGCTCCTCTGATTGTCGCAAAAGAAAGGATATCGCCGTACACCTGAGTCCATCCACCAACCTGTCAAAGTCATCAAGGGGAATTAAGAACCGATATGAGTTTCACGGAAACGGACCATATCACTTCGATAAACAGCTACATGGATTCCGCGTTCACCTGTTTCCCCTCAAACCAAACCCTGTAAGGAACTGACGTCTTCAGTCCCATTTCATTCGCCAACTTGTGAACAAGAGTTCGACTCCCAGTCAAAGGTATGACAGAATCTTGATCACCACTGGTGAAGGAAAAGAAACATAAGTTCTCTTCCACTTGGAAAGGCCCATTAAATAGATGTAGCATCAATGAAATGAATATTTAGTTACCTGTACACCAACACTGGGATTCTGGCCTTCAAAAGGGAGCCGACGAGAGTTATCGTGGGTATTTCCAGGTTAAGCAGCTCATATTGAAGGACACTGCATTGAAACATCAAGTTATGCACTCCAAGAGGCAAGCTAAAGTGCTTAAGACTACGGATGATGAATAAGAGCTGACAACTCGTGTTATACTTCGTATGACAATTCAAGTAAAATCACGAAACCTCATATTATGTTGTTCCATAGGCCAAGTGACCATCGATACCTGCTGCAGACTGTCCATTTTGTCACTCCAGTCAGGCGGGCATGGAGAGCATCCTGCACATCTTTCCGGTTGAGATAATTCACTGTTTCATCCTCGATACACACATCGATATTCTCCGGGAGTTGCTGCAGCACAGACAAAATCTAGCTCAGAAACAGGTATCAAGGTGAAAGTAGGCCATGGGTCGGCAAACAGATAAAAACCTACTTGAGGACTCAGGACCAGGGACTGTGAAAGAACTGATGATATGCACACGTCTAGGGTAACATCATATTTGTCAACAAATCTACTTGTTTCCCTCGTCACTTGGCTCATGACTCTTGCACAAACCGGGCTAAGCGAGCCTCTATAGTACTCGCTCACGTAGCGCGAGTAGTTGCAAGCAGAAGTGAATATTCTGTAAGTCGAGTCTGATATCAATCCATGGGACCAGAAAAATTCTGCTCTCGAATTGAAGTCGGTTGCGAATTCAAGAACCGGATTACCCATCTGTGGCAGGCAGCAATTAGTTTATGCCCGCAATACAGTCAGAGTAAGATCGATACAAACTGTCAAAAAACTTACAGCAATTCCTTTGAGATTGAATATTTTGGCCTTCTTGTTGAATTCAACCATGAGTTGGGCCAGCTGCGGGACGTAATGACCTGATAAAAGGAATTTCGAGATATTGAGACCCAAAAGAAAGCTCTTGGTTATGTACCCAAAGGAAGAACAATTGTCACCTGCATAGCTTTCTCCTGTTATGTAAAAGTCCCTGTTCTTGTACACTGGGAACTTATTGAACCACCGTTGCAGGAACACCAAATTATCCCAGGCTTGACAAACCCAAAACATAGAAAAGAAGAAGAAGAAGTCACTAACAACAACATCACAATGTTGTCTGTGAGAATAACATGGAAAGGTAGTCCAAATCAAATAATCTTTTCCTAAAAGGACTGTTAAGAAGCAAGTTGCAGACATTATCATCGGATACTTTTGCTGAAAGCCAGAGATTTATTCCGATGATATCTCTCGTCCCTGAACATACATTTGCTTTAGATGACAGGAAACCTACCTGTCTTCTTATCATTCACCGCATCATAGAAGGAAGAGTCACCAGAATAAGAGAATCCAACTCCTGCCGGAGCCTCCAAATACAACATATTTGCCTCTGCAAATCACAGCAAATGTGTTACCGCACGTCTCCCTGAATCAAAACCCAACAAAAATATTGCAAAAATTCAAAGAAGCAACTCTCACAAGAAAAAAGATCCAAGGGAGAAATTTCAGGTTGGTGCAGCCTTTTACCTTTGTTCCAGCTATACTCATTTCTAACCAGCACTTGTCCGCTTGGTCTAAAAGGTCCGTTTTCAGAGAATGCCCCAACCCCCAGGGAAGAACAACCAGGCCCTGCACAGATAAACCGATCACATTAGCGGTCGGAAAGGTAGGAACTTCTTTCCCTTTCCCATTAGCTTTGTTGCAGTCATATTTCCAAAAACCGGAAGGGAAAATTTTCATCTTTTCATCTTTCTTATGGAAATCCATCCTATGCTCCATTCCAAAATTCTCTTTAAATCCCGCAGAAGCTAAAGTTGCTTTTTTTCAAGTTCTAGAGAAGCATGTCAACTACAATCAAAATGATGTCGCATTACCTCCATTCAACCAGAGAACAAGGGGCTTTGAGGATGGATCCATCTCCGCTTCCACAAAGTAGTAGAAAAGAGCCCTCTTCTGCAGCTCATCCACCGTAATATAACCTGAGAATTGCTGGAAGGTAACCTGGGGTTGCCCAGGCAGCTTGGTGATTCTATCCGAGAGGGCTGGATTGGGCTGCAACCCCCTGGAGAAGCAAACCCGAACAAGAATTGCAGCCATTATGATGGCCTCCCACGCTGGAGAATGCATGTTTGCAGAGCCCGAGAGAGGAGGCTGAGGAAGAGGAGGTGTTTTGGGCAAGCGGTGGTGGCTAAGGGGAGATGGTGTGTAAATATATATAGGCAAGATGTCCTCTGTGACTGGTTTCCTTTTCCTTTTTCTCCATCAATACTGTGCTATTTTTCCCTCCCTAGTTTGCTGTTGTTGACCAAAGCCCAGCTAAGTGATAAGAGAGGCAGTGGCCTGATGCAGACTAAATGCATGCTTGTCACTGTGCTTGATGTTGAAAATGGCACACCCATCATCATAAACAATACCAGTGTTAGCTACAAACCTTATGACAGATTCACTGCTCCATGGTCCAACAAAAAACCAATTTAAGGTCACATGATTGACCAGCAGGAGAGAAGAAGGCTTTGAGATGGAGGGTGGAAAGTTGGCTTTCTGCATTGTTCCAACTTTTTCTATTTTGCTCAGGGCACCTTTATTATTATTATTATTATTATTATTATTAGTCTATTGGTCCAGGGAATGGGTGTGCAGGTAGGCAAGAAACCTGGTTGGGTTTTGAGAAAAGCGAGCTTATGCATGCTCTGTTCCTTTCTTGTAAGACACTGAACAGAGGACTGAAGCACTTGCCAGGAATTAACCTTTTTCTCTCTTAAAGATCCTGTCTGCCATCTGCCACCCAGCCATACATATATATATATATATATATATATATATATCAACAACTTGCTGATGGATACCTGGTACTGCAAGTAGCTCCAACACTAGATTTGATGTTCGATCAAGAGTTTTATGAGGCATTATCAGCATACAGACATCAAGGCAAGGTCTCCTCATTTTAGTCCATTTCCATTTCTATAGAAGATTAGACTGAAGGATAATATTACTAATGGTAGACAAAATCCCTTAAATATTCTTTCACATATATATATATATATGTCCATATCGATTTACTATCGAATATTTATCGCCACCACTAATCACTAGAAAAGAAAAAGAAAAGAAAAGAATTTGCGTTAGATGGACACCGAGTCACCTAATTAAAATAGAATCCAATGTTTGATCGAAACATCAACATAGTCGACCTCAAGCGGTTGGAACATTGCAACCGGTCAGCATCGACCAGCGTTGATGTTGGATTGAGGTTGACATTACCCATTTCAACGCATTCAATTACAACTGGAGTTTTATCCATGACTTATTATTATTATTATTATTAGTATTTCTTACATGCGTCCCATCACGCTCGAAGGAATCTCTCACACTGTCAGTGTACCATTTGCCATCTCAGAAAGTAATCCTAACAATCCAAACATTCTGACTCCATAACATGCAAACTGAGATCTTCTTTGTCATACGTAAGAATGGTGAAGCTGCTATCACCCGTCCTCTCAGTGTGTGTGCCCGCGCTCGCATGGAAGAACGGAGTAGCCATCCTGAGACTCTCTCTCTCTCTCTCTCTCTCTTCTGTGCAGCAAAATGCCAAAATCCGTTTCTCTCTCTCTCTCTCTCTCTCTCTACCGTCTGACGGGTGAAGAAGGAGGCTGCCACGCAGCAGAGGGGGGATTCCATTGGTAGCACGAAGACATTGAGAAAGCTGGTCGCTCCTGTTTCAGTCATCCCACATATATGAACCCTGACACACACATGTGAAGCGTCGGGCTACGGGGAATCTACAGACCCCTGTCGTCCTCGTCGTAGCTGTTTAGTTGCCATCTTCTGAGCTACCGTGCGGGAGTAGGTCGTATGCCATTTCTTGAGGAGCGCGAACTACAGTTCTGCACGCTGCTACCTCTGCGTGATTAGAATGGCATTTCTCGCTGTTCCCCAACCTTGACAAGAAAGAAAGAAGGCCCTCGACCAGAGACAGGGTTGTAGCTAGTAGCATCATAATCTCTTCTCTCTCTCTCTCTTGTGATTGATGTAGAGCCTAAAGGATTAAACTATGTCGTGGTCTAGGGGGATGTCTGATGGAACTTTGTAGCTCCCGCTCGGCAATCCGGTCACTGAAACATTGACCTCTTCTTGGATAATGTCTGGGATCATCCATGCCATGTCAGTACGCTTGCGATAGAATGTGGTTGCAGTCACATAGTACGCATCTGGATTTGGCTTCAGCCAGCTTTGAATCCTCGTGACTAATAATTGGAGTTGAAAAAGATCTTCTTGTCGCATGGGTAAGGTTTTTCTGGGTTTTTTTGGGGTTCCCTTCCCTAGACAAGCCATGTATGGTTGCCAATCATACACTGTAGGATTGCAGACCGCTTTGTCTGATTATGAACCCTAAATTGGTACCGAAGAACACATCATTTCAGAGTTCTCACTCGTCCACCGACTCCGATGACCGACTAAAACTTGGCTTGCAAGTCATCCCCTGAGCAATGATGCAGAGCGATGGCCGAATGGGATCCATGGCGCACACAAGGTGACATCCATGAACAGTCGAGTCCCCCTCCTTTGGGTTCCTCGGGATGCTTAATTAGCCATTAGCAAATTGCCATGGTCCCCGTGGTGCGGTCTCAGGAGGATGATGGTGATGTTCTCGCCAACATAAATCTAAGCCTTGGCAAGACCGCAAGTTTGTCTCGCCTGTCTGACCAACATGCGACTCTTCGCCATGGCAAAGCTCCAAAACCCTCGAGCAGTGCATGGATTTGGCTTGCCCTTGCTTCTCTCTCGATCTTCATCGACCTCTCGGTCGCCAGACGCAAAAGAAGCGATTATTAGCAGCACCAAATATTCTCTTTACAGAACGTACAAAACGAAGTGGCCATTCCAATTATGATTCTGATGCCGATCATCAACCGAACCGCGCTCTGGAAGCCTGAGATGCGTGGCACATGGCCGAGGCCGCTGCTGCCTCGGAGCTCGTGCATGATCCCCCCCTCCCATGGCCCCTCTCTCACGGGCCTCTCTCTATTTGACCACCGATCGCTGCTGCTTCCGAGTACTTCAAACAGCTTTACGTTCAAATAATGCAATCTTTCTTCCTTGTTTAGAGCGAGTAAAGCAAGCTTGGTTTCATGGTGCCTCTGTGATGGATTCAACATCTTGGATTCTGGCAGTTGTCCTTTTAGAATGAACCATCTCTAAGAGAGAAGGATGGTCTCTACCTGACCCAATAAACCATGAGATGCCAATCTCTCTCTCTCTTGTTTAATCAACTTGATCTTGCACAAGGCAAAAGCTAGATTCGATCGAACGTTTAGCAAAAGGCTACCATCGTTAATGTTTGACAATTGCTCCATCAATAAGCATGGTTTCTACTCGCTTTTTGTTTGTAGAGAGAGAGAGAGAGAGAGAAGACATGGATGAGTAGAAAACGCAAACAACTCCCTGCACAAATAGCGGGGAGTAGTCAGCTAACTCTACAAACAAACAAACAAACGAACGAAGACTAATTCTATGCTGAGTGAGGCGCCGTAAGTTCAAATCCGACGCCTTTTTTCTCACCTAATTAAACAATCTCATCGGGAGTAGGAATTGCGTGTGATGACTTTGTCAGCACTAATCCCTTTCGAACCGATCAAAGGAATATATAATACGTGATGAATGAATCACACCGAGGTCCCAACTCATCGGTCGGAAGTGGTCGGCGTGGGGTGTAAGAATAAGTGGAGAGGATGCAAAGCTTCCATGCTCGCGTCCTTTGGAGGCTTGTGAACGACGCAAAGGCCTTTTACATATCTTTTCCCTTTTGCCTCCTCCTTTTCTTTCTCTGGCGAAAAGTCGCGGAATGGGACCGTCGGCAGGAGAAAGCTTGTTGGCTTTTCCATATTTTAGTGCCACACTCGCTCTCCAATGCCTTCTCTTCCGACAACTGCATCCTCATCTCCTCTTCCTCCTTTTTCTCAATAGAAACGGGCTTATGATTAATGAGGCACTCTTTAATCCTCGATCCAAAGTAAAAGATGCAGTCTACTAAGCATATCCAAAGGTAAATTTGTCGGAATCGTTAGCAGAATATTACCATAAACATAGCCAAATCCTATCCTCGTGAAGAAAACATATTACTTCCATTGCGGTATATAATTTTTGTTCTGAAGAGATTCAACAAGATAGGAATCACTTTTGAGCTGGCAGTCCAATAAACTATCGATCCAATCCAACAACAGTTTTTGATCTGATCTAAGTTGGACGCTTTGTCCTTTTTGTTCGACGACTCAAATTTTCCACTACCTAATGCAAGCATCTCAGCATGTTCATTGTTGATCGAACGGAGCTAGGTTTCCACTGGCTAATGGAATGGAGCCGATGGATCGGTCCATCGGCTGGAACACTTCTCCATGCCCAATTATCGTAGACATTTCAAGCGGTGTCATCTTCCCTATCACTCGATGTGGGCATCTCACAATGATACAGATGATCGACTGTGAGTGTTTTGGTGTTCTTTTATCGTTGATCAACAAAGCAAGCCACCCAAAGTGGGTGCTTCAACAACACCATAGAGGATCAATCATCATCTCCTCCGTCACTCGACGTGAGTGGCCCGATATTTTCTATCATGGATCAACAAAGCAAATGAAGGCGGAGTCTCATGGGAGTTGGCCATGGCAATGGGTGATGACGGAGAGCGGTCGCGGCAGCTGCGTCTCGTCTCCTTGTTCCTCTCGGCTGTACCGGGACCCAGGACCCGCATCTGAGGGAGAGGACCGCGGGAACCATTTCCCCCTTAGTACTGCACGTTTTCCAAGCCAAATCAAATTACGAGTCAAGTCGCTCGGCGCTGCAGGTCAAAGTCTACCTAATAGCTTGCCATCGGACATGGGATAACCCACACCATCAGCTGGCATCAGAATAAATGGAAGTTTTGGCCGGAAGGAAAGAAGGAAGAACGGGACCGATGAGCAGTGTCAGATCTATCCATCTCATCAGCTCAGGTCCACATCACGTCACGATGGAATGAGCCCCAACAGCGCAGAACTCCTCGGTGGAGAGCTTTTCTAGGCCATCATTTGATCTCGGAAGCTCACGTCTCAATGTGCCTGCAACTTCCTTTTGCTGTATGCTTGCTTGCATGCATGCATCCATGAGGAGGATAAATAGATGTAGAATATTGTTGTGTAGAAGACGTATTAGTTCTTCGATTCGATTCGTGAGTAAGAATCAAAGAAAGAACAGTACCAGAGTTTCGCATGGACTTGGGATGAATTGTTTTGGGGGAGAAACGGTAGAGAATTAGAGCGTGGAATCCGATGTGTCGCTGCACTACGACCGAGGGAGGAAGGCCGGGGGGAGCAAGGCATCTGCGACACGCAGCCGGTAGCCACCTTCGCCAGTAAGAAGGGACCGCGCATTTCCCAGCGGGAGGTGGGGGCCCCTTGGGAAGCAGGTTTGCTACACGCAGCCCGAGGTGGGCCCCCAGCCATGGCCCAAGATTCCTTGCTGGCTTTAGCTGTCATCTGCATCGGACAGGCAGCAGCAGATCTCATATATTATTGGCACATGTGATTGATGCCATGTGACCCCAAATTATTTACATATATGGAATTCGAAAATTTTCAAGTTGAAAAATCAACATAAAACAATAAAAAAAAATAATATGTTTTTTTATTAGTCTATGGAATAAGTTTTGGAAGTAACAATATTTTTTTTATAAAAAAAAAAAAAAGAAGTGATGAAGACTTGATTGGATCTTATATCCCAGAGCATTGTTATCCGTGATTAAATTATTTACTAGTTAAGTTAGCATTCTCAAAATTAATTGGATGAGATTCCATAATCTCAATCCTTAAAACTAGTTTAGATCTCTCATTAAACTATATGTTTGATAAATGCTAGATAATGTTAAAACATCAGCTAAATGTTCGTCGTATCGGATTCCTAAGCATCACCACCCACATCGGCTGTATGGTTTTTGCATGGGAGGATCCTGTACAGGCCATACGCTTTGCTTTCCTTTTGTTAACAGTGAAGTGGTGGTGGTACCTAATCAAGCTAGGCAATGAGAAGCGTGGATTCCATGCTATAACCATGCATATAACCGTAGCATTGCACCCCCAATGGATGACAAGATTTGACTGCAAAATCCACTCGGTGCTGCTTCTTTTCTTTTTTTTTAATTTTACCTTTTAAGTACATGGAAGATAATAAAGGATTGCAAGTGTTACAGATGGTCCGTGCAATTTGGTCTCAACAACCGAGGGGAATCAAACTTCACCTCAATATTCTTTATGCGGTAGGCATTCAGACGTCCTCGGAAGCAGCAGAAGCGATGCATCGATGAGCGTGAAATGTATTCGTAGGAATGGGTAACACGAACGAATGGCACAAGGACAGTAGTGTACGTGGAAAAGACGACTGATGGGCGAGGGGAAGGACAGTAGTGTACAGTGCCATTCTCGTCTTCTTTTGACGTGGGAAATCATGACTGCAATGATAGATCAGGTCTCTAAACACAATCCCTCACCCTGAATGCAGTACCATAAACATACGAGAAAGCTTGAACAACTGAAACCAACATACACAAAAATAGAGGACCTAATGGTTCTTCCCGAGAAAGCTAAATGGTAAGCATTACGATTAGATCTAGGTATAAAACAAAAAGCTGATGACAGTAAAAGACGAAGCCAACAGTCCATTGAGTTCTGCAAACAGCTGCACATAACGCTCCCATGGAGATTAGTGTATTGCAATGATCGTCTATCTATCATTAGGCATCATAAGCATGAACAATAGGTAAATAAAGCATAACAATTTGTTCGACGGTCACCCAACAACTCGTATAACATATAAGAATGAGCTGCTGCAACACAATATTAATTATCAAGTGCCCCAACATCTGTTATGCTCCAAGACAATGGCTATTGTCAAAGAATGCTCACACCGAGAAGGTGGAATGTCGGGTCTCAATTTTATCTGCTTCAGTGGTTGTGCCCATAAAAGAATTACATGTAATTCATCATATTATTTCGGAAGACATATTGCAAGGAAAATGCACTCAGTAACTGCATTTTATGTACATGCAAACGAGTCTCTCAAGACGATAAAAATGACTCACTTTGAAGCACTAAATTCAAAAAATTGGATGCTTTAGATCTTGGCAAACTGAGACAACGAGAAACATGTATATATGTAAACAAATGAATAAAACGGTAGCAGTGCTATGCAAGCTATGAGTTTTCTGCATCAGCTTCTGGCTTTTGATTGGCATCAAATTCCATACGACAAGCTTCCCACAATTGCTGCTCGATGCCCAGTTTCCTCAGCTCTATCAGTCCCCGCTCCACTGCAGACCCAAAAGATAGGGAACAAAGGCAGGAAGCATGTAAGATGAAATACAACTCTTGAAGAATTATGGAATTCTAAAGACATTTGCATGTGCAAATTACAGATGCTTCTTAATACCTGGAAATCTATTGGAGAGGTGGTCTAATCAAATATAACAGCAGTATAGTCCAATAAATCTTATTTTCGAATTAAAAAGATATATTAGACTATTCTAATTATCCATCAAGAGTAGCCATCAACTAATTGTGTGCTTGTATGCCATCAACTACATCATGTGAACACCAGGGTTCTAGACGATGATCGAATTATATCCCCAGCATACAATACAGGCACATGAAGCATTTCTTGGAGCATTTCTTGGCTTAACTTAATTTGCAAGCAAGTTCAACTGTACTAGCTTATGATTAACACAACAAGAACAATGAGCATCTATTTTTTTCATTCTCACAAGCAAGGAATGAAGATGTCAATGAAGAATATACCGTCAACTACATCATGTGAAGTTGGTGCTTGGCCCATGCGCCCTATCCAAAAACGAAGGTGCTCTTCAGCTATATCTTCCTCTATACCATGGGTTTTTGCTCTTCTCCACAAGTATGTCAGCCATGACTGCAGAAAGCTTAAAATCGGTTATACAATGAGAAAAATGAGAAGAATAATAGCAATAGTAAAAAAGAGCAATTCTGGTAATAATAATAATACTAACCATGAAATGTAATGGAGATAAAATTTTATCATCATAACCAGACTTATGCAGACAAATACATTATCTATATATAGTCAAAACCTGGTAATTAATCATAGAGTATAGCTTTTAAGGAACTTCTCGCAAGGATGGGAAAAAAAAACATAACATATAGAGATTCTGGCATCCAGAAATTTAAGATATCCAAAGGACAACAAAAATATTCATCAATTTGCAAGCATATGCAATTTTTCATTGATAGAACCTCTAAAGAAAAGCCATAGTAGACAGCAACAGTTACAAGATTACTACTGCAATTTGATACACATACTCTGGTACCACTCAGTCATGAAAGGACATATAGTGGTTGTTCAGGGGCAAAGTTGATGTAGCTTAAGTCTACCTTAGGATTCATGTTCAGGATGTCCACTTAGACAATCTTCCTATAGAGGGAGTTTTTTATCATACAACAGAAACCTTTGCCATGTTTTTGGTATATACCTTACCTTGAATTTGGCATTTTATCAAGTCCAACTGGTAAGAAATTACAGTATTAGAAGGATTTATTAAGATACTAGTACAGAACATAATATTTGGATTAAATTTGGGAGGTGATAAATATTGACCTTCAATTTTGATGATGTTAGATACTCAATTGACGATTATGTATTAACAATTTCATCTAAACTTCAGTACATAATAAGCACATAAAATCACAAACCCGGCTGATCTCAAATGATTAATTAATCTGACTTGAAACCAAACTGTAATGAAGGATACAGCCATATTGTGCCAATATTACATGTCCTAGAGAAAACCATGACACAACATGTGGGTGCAATGATTCAGACATTTACATCCAACAACAGTGAATTGTGAATACATAGATCAAAAGGGTTCAGTCAAGAATGAAAGCAAAAAAAGGATCAATCATTCATATTATGCACCTGCAATATCATGGACGTGATATGCAAAGGAGCAGGCTAAAAGGGAAAATTCAAGTCATTCTTAGAGAAAGAGTCAATGTGTGCCAAGACAAAATTCAGTTGCACAAGTGTTGAATCCGAGCAATGAATGAGCTGCAGACACACATCGTATGGTAGCAGTCAAATTGGCAATTATAATAAGAATGAAATAATTGTCGGAGCATGCCAAAATAGAGTCGTTTTGTACAGAAATCCTAGCATCAACGGCCAAAATGATAATGCAGCTAAAGGCTCAAAAGACTTAACAGGAGTACTTATAGTGTCTCTTAGTGAAAATACCAACAAATTGAGACGTATAAACTAGTCTGTTGGTGATACCAGGGTTTGCTGTAACAATAGATACCACCCGATATGGGCGGTACATACTAGTCCAATAAGATACAAGTACGCGGATCGCCCTCCATCGGGCAGTACCATTCACTTGACCCTGTATGAGGCAATACGGGGTCTGTACCAGACGATAATGGTCAAAATCCAATCGTTACCGACCTGTACCAGTTGGTAACGGTTGAATTTCGACCGTTACCAATCAAGGGCTAGGATTCCCCTATTTCAAACAATCAATTTGAACGTTTGAGGCTTTGAAAAGGGGTTTTTAAACCCTTTCCTCCCCCCTCTTTCAACTCATTTCACTAATCTAACTTTTTTTGTATTTTTCAGGTATTTTTGAAGGTTTTTTTGATGATTTTGGCCGTACCGTCGATACACCCCTGTGTATCGTCGATACGCCTCGGTACGTACCGTACCAAGCAGGGCTTGATACACCGATACGGACTGAAATTGTAATCCTTAGGTGATACCATTATCAGACCTAATGGTAACTCAAAAAGCTATAGAATATCCAAAATTTTTAGGTTTTGTGAAGATCTCTCTGGATTTTGTCAGATGTGACCAGTTTTACTCAATTACCAACTAATACTTAACATAAGCTTGTCTGAAGAGAAATTTAAAATTTAAAAGTTATTTTGGGTACTTTATTAATTAGCACCAAAATCTCTCATGTTGACAGCCATTACGGTCAGCTGGTTTGTGTACCCAAAATAGGCTACTATGCGTGCCGACTGAAATGGACTGGTTCATGTACTGCTCAGTTGGTAGACCAGTAAATACTACAAATCACTTGTTTCGTACCATATCAGGTGGTACATTAAACCATGATTTTAATAATATCCAAACTCTAAAGCAAAGTTTTTAATCTCATACGATATTAATGTACCGTGTTTTGCTTGGTACGGTATGGTATGATGTACCGAACGGTACACCTAAAATAGGCATAAACCCCTCCAAAAATACCTGAAAAATATATAAAAAAGTTAGGATAGGATTTTTAAGTTAGAAATAAATATACATTTAGTATAGTTGCAGCAAAACTAATGTAAATTAGGTAAGAATAGTGCCACATATCTTTTTTGGGCTTTGATAAGTAGTCTTATGCAAGGTTCGCAATTTCGATCTATTCCGGATCGTCCTTCCGTTAATATTGAATTATCCATAGAAAAATTATTTGAATTGTTAGATTATTTTGTATATAATTTAAACTTTAAGATTCAAATGAATTAAGTAATCACATGTGTAGATATACTTGATTCTACCATTAAAACGAACGACGGGCCTCCACGGGTGGTGGATCGAGGTCCTCGATCCTATAAATCTATATATCAATATGATATGTTTATCGAACCCAATCCTAAAATTGATCCTACGACATAGTGTATTGATACACCATACGCCATTCGTGAATCAATATGGTGATGGTCATAGGTTGATCGTCGTGAATCACATGTGTTCGAGGCGACTCTCGAGGCATGTATTGTGAATGTTAGAACATCTATTTTCGCTACTGATCTGCTGCTTTGTATCATATCTCTTGATTAAAAAGTTCTTCCTCTTAATCTTTCCAAATTAGCCTCTTAAATTTGATCCAATCCACAAATCATTGCTTTATTGAGTTTAGGAAAGTGAAAATATGAGAATAAGAGAGAGCTTGTTAGTAAAAATGAGTTTGAGAGAATTTAAGAGAGTGTGAGTGAAATGGATTGAAAAAGGGGAGAGGAAAGGGTTTAAAAACCCCTTAGAATGCCTCCAACGATCAAATTGACCGTTTGAAAACCGATATAAATCGATAACTGTTGAAATCGACCAGTACCGACTAGTATAGATCGGTTACGGTTGAAATTTCGACCGTTACCGCCCGGTACAACCCTATATTGCCCGATACGGGGCCAAATACCTGATATCGCATGGTAGCGGATGGTCCACGTGTCGATCTGCTGGCGGACCAATACATACCGTCCGTATTGGGCGGTATGGTACGATATTCAAATCCTTGCTCTAGAGTAGAGGACACCTCTAATGCTTCATCATTCATCTAGAGCTTATGACAAAATTCTATGGAAAAGAAGAAAAATAATTTGCGTTAGTATATATCCTTGAGAGAGACTCCTCACTCAAGTTAGATTCATTCTTAAGAGTACTTATTGTTCACTCTAGATTGACTTAAGAACTCAACATCGATTTTAAGAGCTTCATTGTATGAATCTGAGTGTGAGCTTCCAATTCTGAGAATTTGTGAATGGTTATCTCTGAGCCCATGTAAAGATAAAAGATTATCTATGAACTTGTAAAAGAGATAGGTTATATCTAGGCCTGCAAAAGAGAGGATGAGGTTTAGTTCTTGAACCTTGAAAAAGAAATGTGTGGTTTAGTTCTTGAGCTCATGAAAAAGAACAAAGTAAGCTTTGTTCTTGAGCCTGAAAGAAAAAGAGTAATAATGGGTTTGCTCTATATGCTGTCAAAAAGAGTGTACATGATTTGTTTTAACCAATAGATCATTATTAGTCCGAGTTGTCTTGAGGAGTTATAGAGCAAAAGACAGGACATACACCATTGTGCTGAACCACTGTAAATCTTGTGTCATGCTTTACTTTTACTCCTAACTTCAATTTATTTTGCTTCCACATGCAGCCATAGTCTTACTCTAATTAGGCTTTTGTTTTTTTGAACAGTTTTCAAGTTCCCAATAAGAATTATTTCAACTCCCATCTCAGTGTCTATACAGTCTAACATTAGACGGGTCTATTGAGTTACTTAAACAAGAGAGATGGCCATGAGCTACTTAATCAATTGTAAGGAAGATATTTTATGAAAGAAGTGTGTTTTCTCAGGGCCACGGACCTTATTTCTCATATGTTCCCAGCTTCTAGGATGAATTACCTCTCTTTTCTGTGCATTTTGTGTCTTCTGCTTCCATTGTCCATCAGCAGATATACTGCTACATTGTTCTATTAAAATTGCTCATATTACCTCTAAACAGCCATGTGATTGTTCATCTCAGATCTTTTTAACTATTTTACCATTACAATAGCAGAAAACCCACTGTATTCTAATCTGAAATTATTAAGATCAACCTCCTAGTTCACATATTATCTACCTACATTACCTCCCACCTGGGATAACCATGTATCCACCCAATTGGTTCATTGCAAATATTTCTTTTTCAATTAAAAAATATACTTCCTGGTGCCTCTGTGAACAATCAAGAGAACTGATCAAGAAAGCTCCATGTCATATGCCGGAGCACACAAGAAACTGCTACTACTAGAATAACACCACCAATGCTGATCATAAATCCAAATGGAAAAGATGGAGAATTGTGGTAGGCCACTAACTACCATGAAATTTTCTCAAGTCTCATGAGCACATGAAAAAAGTACAATGATAAGAAAATTGGAATGAAGTGATTATTGCTAGGACACCTGATGTAGCATGGTGGAGCAGTACCAACAACCAAGAATCCTCTAAACATACATCTCTTTTGTGCAACAGCACTGCCAATTATGTATAAAATGGAGGATATAATGGAAGATTCAGATGAAGAAGATACAGAACATGAAGTTGAAAAAAGAAGATTCCATCGTATTCACTTTTATGATATTCCATTGTATTCACATTGATGATATCTTCAACTTATCACAAATACAACAATTTTGGTAGTCTTTCCTGTAATACTAGTAGTCCTTACCAAGTTTCTCAACCCAAAAACTAGAATTGTTCTTATCATAATGGTTCGTATTACCGGTCCGTACCGGTATACCGACCAACTGTCGGTACGATACATACCGAGCTATACGGAGTATACCGACACACGGTACATTGGGGTGTACTGATGTACTGCTCATACCAGTCCTCTATCGGATCGGTATGTACCGCCGATACCGAGTGGTACGCTTCAATACGTCAAACCTTGGTGGTTATCATGCTGCCAAAATTCTGACTTATCAAGCCATATGATAAGATTCTCCTATTCAATTTATTTTATTAGATATCTATTAACTAAAAGAAACCCAATGAGCGCAAATTACAAGGTAAGCAGTAAGTAAAGTTCAACAGACTATTTAATAAAACAAATTCCTCAGTAGCTACAGAAGTCAAAATATGCAAACTATGGAGCAAGTAATGGAACCTGCTTAAACAAGACATCCTCTGCCTCCTCCTGGCTTAGCTCTGTCAAGAAACATTGTATTATCAATTATAGTGTCCTAAAAACACATAGATCACAAAAAAAGAATGAAGAACCTAAACAAAAGGATAAGTTACATATGGACGGCAAAGCATAAGCCAAAAGTATATTAAGTTCATAGGTAATTTGGAAATGGTAATATATAAAGGGAATAAACATTTTTATAGTCTCTAGCAAGGTCGGCAATACCGACGTGTACCGCCCGTACCGGGCGGTACGTACCGGTCCGACAGGATACCGGTACGCGGACCGCCCGCTACCGGGCGGTACACCTCAAAAACCCTCGTATCGAGTGATACGGGGCAAAATCGGGCGGTAACGGTCGAAATTTCGACCGTTACTGCCCGGCACCACTCGGTAACGGTCAATTTCGACCGTTACCGTCCGGCACCACTCGGTAACGGTCGA
>LVTN01000336.1:87094-124830 GCA_001649415.1 Musa itinerans
TTTTGCTAAACTTATACTATTACTATATTTATTTGTAACTTGAAAACCCTATCCTAACTTTTTTTTCTAATTTTCAGGTATTTTGGAGGGATAAATCGGTAAAATCAGGTGTACCGCTCGGTACACCTCGGTATACCGGTCGGTACACCCGTACCGTACCGTACCGAGGCCGGGTCGAAACTCCGGTACGGTACGGTTCGGCGGACCTTGGTCTCTAGAACATTTATTCAAAAAGCAAGTATGGAAATGGAAGTAAATAAAGAGAATAAACATTCTTATAGGTAATACAACATTTATTCAAAAAGCAAGTATCTGAAGCTTATAAATCTTAAAATTTACCAAATTCATCCCATTTCGGATCACCAGGTGACCTTAAATCTGCACATACAAAGGAAAGAAAAAGATGTCTTAAACACAGTTGAGTTAAAATCAAATAGTTTTTAACTTATGAACTTTAAAATAATAAGTTTCATGCTTGCTTACTGAAAGTATGCATCGTGACAAAAATTGCTACAGAAGATATCATTTTTTTTACATAGTAACAAAAATGCATATTCCATCGTTTTCACTTTGATGATATTCCATGCTAGTCACTCAATGTGAACATAATGGTTGGACTTCGATGTTGAAAAGATCAATATGTAAACAAACCTGAGGCTGATTGTCGAAGTAAATTAGGACGTCGATGTTGAAACAGCACAAGCATGACAGCATCCTCGACCTAAGTTTAAGGATTGATAACACAGGTTTGTACACTTGAAGAAAAGTATAAGTAAAGAATTGACTAATGAATTCACATGAATTATGAAGAAAATAGTTCCTACTGTAAGCACACCTCATAAAGCATTACATGATAAAAGGTTAAAGAAGAAATTATAACTCAAAGTTTGAAGCTGAAATAAGACCTTTAGTGAAGCTAGTTCCCTCAGACCTTTCTCGACTGCAAGCATGTTTTCTATGTTTCCTTCTGCACTTATATCACTTATATCACGATCGAGTTGATTTCTCCTATCAGTGTCATCATAACCTACAAAAGATAAAGTTAAATGACACCAACATAGTAAATTATGAATGTACAGTGTCATAGGAATATCATGATCAGTAATGCTGGTAGCTCTCGTAATTTATGACTTGCCAGTGCTCCAAGAATCATCCTTTGCTTTTTGTCCAGCAGAACTGACAACTTCAAGTGGGAGAGGAGCAAATGATGACCAGTACTCATGTTTTGCTGCTGCAATTTCTGGATAGATGCCTGCAAATTTGAATGAGTCAACAAATTTTACAGCTAAAAGCAGTAGAGAGCAGTCTGAATACAATAAAAGAGACTTGATAAAGCATGAAACACAGTGAAGGACATTTATGCATCAGTGGCTTTTGTTACAAGAGATGAGGCTATTCAGATGAGTTGGAACTAACCCTATCAAAATAGATGAATTTTGCAAGAAGCAGATCTCCTATACCTTTTACAATGCATGAAGTCCTAAACGAAAAACTAGGGCCTATGACATCCAGTAGTTGCTATGGAGCATAGATATTAAGATATGACGAGTTACACCTAATTCATTCATTGTTTTATTTTTGCTGGTGCCATTCATTATAATTTCCATATAATCCAAGTCCAAATTATTGGATGAGCAGCAGACACTTGAAGCAAATGAAACTAGAATTTCAAACATAAATATCCATGAAAGCAGTAAAATTTACTTTCTGTTGGTCCTACATTCAAATAAATCATACATAAAGATATCTTATGCTTTATGGATCATTTAGAAGTATGGAACTCATATAAGGTCTAAAAGGGGTTTTCTGTACTGTAACCTTATTTCAACAAATACAAATAGACAACCAAAGTGAATGGGTGCCAAATCTCTTTTTATTCTCTTTTCATTTGATGCAACTGGAAGACATGGTTATGTCAATTATTGGCACATGCTGTGCCACTTACAGCATAAACTTATCACCAAGAAGGATATTCTTGCATTAGATAGTTCATCCTGTACAAAGAAGTTCTGAACAAGTTGAAGCATCCATCTTGCAGAGGTGGTATATGTAACAAAAGATGCATTGAGAAAAAATACATATACAACTAAAGCAACAACCAAATTTCATCCATAACATTTCCACACATAGAAATCCATGAAAGAAAATGTAAGAAGAAAGGATGAAAAATAGCATAGGGCTGAAAAATAAATCAAGTGAACTCTTTTCTTTAATTTAGTCTGAATATTCCTTACACAAATCTAGGAAGTTCCAACAGCAAATCACTCAGCAGGAATATAAGACTGATAGACATCTACAAAGCCATATATCATTCCACTTAGTACAGAAATTAAAACTGACATTATTCTAACCAAACCACTTCTGGTCCTAGTGTCCTACTTCACCATCCATGACCAAATGGCATTAAGGTGACCATTTCATGTCCCACAACTTATTTAATGCTATAATCATATTCCCAAATCCCAACAAACTCAGTTAATGTTACTTCTTTGGACAGTATCCATGAATTCCATCACCACTATGAACATAATTAATTGCTTTGTTTAAGTAAACCAATCAAGCATCACTATTTCTAATGCCTCACAGTATTCAGTCCTTTATTATATTTTTCTATGATAACTTAAAAGTTAAAGATGAATATATCAAGTATAACAAAACCTGAGCCATGTCAAAGTTGACCCTGTTTGTATATTTGTTTAAATATGTTTGTATATATAGCCAGGCAAGTAGATAGATAAACCAATGGACAGGAAGACAGTTAGACAGAAAGAAAGAAACAGAGTGTAGTTGTGTTTTTCTACAAAAGCAAGTGTGACATGGCTAAAACTATGCTTGTATATGAACACACTGTAATGACAAAAGTTGGATTTTTTCAGCTTAATTTACTACATTCATCAACAAGCATGCATATAGTCTGAAAAAATTATACACATGCATGATACAGCCACGAAAATACACAAATATGCACATGCATGAAAGATATTAAGAGAAAAACATCCTTTTTATAGCATAAAACTGATCAATACATTTTGAAAAACAAAAATTTACCATGACGAACAGCTAAAGCCCAGTATCGAGCAAGCCAACACCTCTTTAGAACGACCTCTTCCTAGAATTTTACCAAGCATATGCAATCAGATTTTGTTTAATTCATTATGAACAAAATAAATTTAAGGAACAACAGCTTATATGAAAGAGCTAACCATCTCTTCTTGGGTTAATATCATTCTATGTGTCATGGACCTTAAAGCTTTTACTTCCAATTCAGCATCCTGGAGTTGATCGACTGTGTTTGCAGTCTCATCTTTTGCAGACTATTCCGAGCATCAAACCCAAACAGACATCACCTATATAAAGTAGGTCTACCACTAAACAATAGCAAGAGGTAAAAATGATTACTGATTACCTGCACTTCTTGTCGAAGAGCTGTTAGCTCCCCATCTTTGTCATCCTTTGTTCTCATTGCAGCCTTCATAGCTTCCTGAACTTATGAAAAAAAACATTTAAATTCATTTATCCAATTCACCATCTTGGTTCCAGAAAACATGAGTGAAAATGGTATGGACACAGTTCTCAGATTGATGTTGGAGAAGCAAAAGCAAAGTCAGAAAGCTTTTCAAATCATTCTTCAAGTTTACAGGAGTTATAATTCAAGCAGCTTTTTCTATAAAAAATGACAAACTAATGAGGATACTAAAAGTATTGATGTTATATTGCAAACACATTAATTCGCAGTCATGCTGCTAGAACAAAGGATAAAAAATAGTCATGTCATCAGACCAACAATACTGATGCCACCAGATAATTAGTATGTCTCAAATATTTAACTACGAATCCTATCATATGTTGCCTATCATCAGACAGTGACTTACATTTTGATTTGGGAAGACAGTGGCAGTTAGAAGCTCGGTTCCAACAAGCAAGATTTGTCATGTCACCTGTCTCAGCAGTGGTCAAAACATCTTGTACCATGCTGGCATGAGCTTAAGGTATTGAAATATGGCTAGGCCAATCTGATCTCTGTCGGCCAGCACAAGGGTAGGCCATGGTGCAACAAACTAATGATTCTGGCCAACAATAGTAGTTCATGCCATCAAAGTCAAGTTTGTTTCATGCAAACCATATATAGCACAAAATTTTAATTCTTATTCATGACACAAAATATATAACTCTTACTGTGATGACGTTTTCATAATGTCTCAACTATTTAGGGTCAGCTATGTGGATTGTTTACAGCCATTTAGCTCTTAATCAGAAGCTGATTGGAATAGCAAACCTAAATCCCTTTAGTGTCCACCTATTATTGAATGATTTACAAATGACACAAAATTCCTACCAACACAATTACCTCTCTTTGGCGTAGTGCTGCCTCCTTCCTGCAATAAAAATAGGCCTCAGATGTCAAAGTAGGATACCCACTTATAGGTTGGCAAGGTATTCATATTAGCTCAAAGTTTACCTGCTCAGATGACGGGCTTCTAACGAAACCCCTTCACCAAGATTGGCAACCTGCATCATTGGTAATAAAAGAATAATGACATGGAGAATTTCCACTTCAAAATGGATGAAGACATATGTCCCACATGTGAATTAATACTGATAGTCCTCGAGTTCAAGGTGGACAAAACTATACTTAACAGTTTAATTTTATTCCTTGAGTTCCTTAAAATCATCATAATTTTTCTTTCAGCAAAAACATAAAATAATTGTTTGTCATGACTCCTACAAGGTTGATGTAAAATGGTTTACCAAAATAAATGAAGCCCTTTTACAAAAGGTTGAACTGGACATGAATTTGATAAGAATTCATGGAGAAACATTCAAAATTCAACCAATAGGTATACTGCCCATCTATGTTTATCAAATTATGTACCACCAGTTGACACATGGTACTCCGGTACCACTACGTACTAGTCCATCCAATGACCAATACAACCGGTCGGCACGATATGGCATTCCTTGCATATGCATGATATAATAAGTACAGTATAACATACACAAACAATTGACATTTTGAAATGTGAAACCTATCAAGGATTTAAATATTGATTAAGCTGGTATATATCAATTGATATTTACCAGTTTGGTCAGATACTAATATCAAAACATATATCATTCAATCTTAATTTTTTTATTTAATCATTGCTAGAGGTACTAGTCAATATACCACCAGTACATCAGGACCATACCATTCTGATAGATTACCAAAATAGTATCAACTCATATTTAGATCGTTGAAGCTTATAATATATATTTACATGCATACAATAATAAGCAACACATGGAAAGTAAAGGGGCTCGGGCTAGCCAAAAGCCCCACCCTTGTCACTAAAATTGTTATAATATCCAAAACATTTTAATAGCAGAAATTAATAAAGATGAATTAATAAAATTACTATAACCTGCTTTTCAAGCTCCCTAGACCTAGCCTCTGCTTCCTTGCATCTCTCTTCAGCAAGTTGCAGCTGTATAACAAGTTCCACATAATGCATCAGATGCCAGCATATAAAAGCAATATTTTGTTACTGAAACTATGAAAGATTGAAGACTTGAAGTAACTGCAAACCTTTTCAAGCAGGTTGTAATTCTCTTCTTCGAGCATATCAAGCTGCAAGTCAGTGAAAATGAGTCTAGCAAACTAACTGCCTCCAATTTCAATCTAAGAAGTAAAAGTTTTTCACAACTAGAAGACATGTCAAAGTATCCAAAAGAATGCCCTCATTGAAGTATCTATACATTCATTAAACTAAATTAACTTAAACAAAATTGAGATGAATTACCTGATCCTGAAGTGCAGAAGCCTCACGCAAATCACCTGGCTCCCTAGAGTTTAGATGGCCCATGTCTGGAAAAAATCTGCAACATATGTAAACAACTTGTATGAATTAAAAGGGTTCAGAATTTTCTAAAGCCTAGGACATCTATACTAGTTGGAAACTGATCCAACTCTTTTACTGTAATTGAATACTCAAAACCAACCAGTTAAAGCATGCATAGGTAAGGAGATTACTGGGGTGTAAGGGTAAATAAGACTGTTTCTAAATAATTACAGAAGTCAGATTTATGAGCATGCACATATTGTTCTATTAACAAGAAATCTTGGTGAATGCTAAAAAGATGAATGTAATAAAGCATCAGCTTCTTGACCAAGGGGTTTACTATCAAGTCATTTAACATTAATGTTAACAAAGAACCAAAACAATATTATGCTAGCACCAGTTTCTATTTGCTTTGAACCTCTCCAGACCCTGCAATGGAAGGAACCTAGTGCACTGGTTTTGCCATTTTACCAATTCGGATTAACTTATTCCACAACAGGATGTCATACTCTATCAGCATGGGAAAGAGCAAGGATGGCGGTCTACTTCCAACACAATCAGGACAGGCTACTAGATTTATAGTCCAGAACCAGGAAATAAGCTAAGGGATGTGACGACATTGCGGAATATTATATAGAGGATGAAGCCCCCAAAGCATCATCATATTAAATGATAAGCATAGCTCAGTGACCTTGTCACCCTCCACAATAATCTAGTCAATGAGAGTGTCAACCTCCCCACAGCCACAGATAACACCTCGGATCTATCATAGCAAACTGCCACTAACACGACAGATGAACAAAAGAATATCAAGGATGTGCTGTTCAAGCATCATGCGACTATTCTGACATCACAGCACTTGACCTGCTGCCTTCCACTCTACAAGTCTATTTTGAAGTTGACTTCGCCGAGATCATTCCAAAGCAATCTCAAGTCTTAACAACATGCTGAAAATTTCAGTCTGCCAAAATTTGCAATGGCAACCCTGAACAGCAAAAGATTAATTTTAATGGCATTCCAATGACAAGTATTCAACAGCTTGAAGCAATTTCACCTAGTCATCTTCAAAAGGAAACTTTAATTTCTCAAAATTTTGTGAACAATGAATGTAAAGCCAATGACAGTCGAGAATTTGGCCTGGCAGTGTGTACTTGGCTCTTCACCTTTGACGATAAGATGAATTTGATGAGTAGTGAATTGTTATGAAGTAGTTGGGATCTAAATCAATCCCCAAAAGGCTAGAACTGAAGGAAACAATGACCCAGATGCATCCACTGACTCTGATTCAAAGAGGACAAGAAAGGGATTTTAGATGAATTACTAGATGATTTCCTAGTCAGAATAGGAGCACATCATTATTATTTTCATTACTTCTGTTATTTTTTGACAGATTCATCAATGAGTATCCTAGCCATTTAGTGGGCCTTTATGTTATTTTTCCTAGTCTGTACAGCATCGAAGAGTCCTATTATGGTTATATCACAGACTAGAAAAACTGCTAACCTATAAAGAATTGTATTTCGAGAATTGTAGAGTCCTCTTTTCGTAGAATTTTGTGAAATCACAAGATTAGGTTTTATCCCACAATTTCTACGAATATAAACACCTTGTGAGGCCTTGAGATACACTTGAGATTCATTTAATTTGTGCAATTTAAAAATTTTAGTTAGGCTAATTAACCTCTTCCCTCTTTTCCTTCCTGGGATGACTATTCTTTTCAAATTGGAAAACAATCCAATTAGAGGGTCACATGCTACCATAATTGTCATGTTTTATTATAGTAACATCCCATATATTTCTATATTAAACTTTACTGTTCTTTTCTTGTGCTTGTGGCCAAGTATCATGGACAGATACTTAATTGCAGAATGTAGGAAGGATACCGGCACATTGGAAACTGATTGGACTCCTATTCAACAACCCGAGCAACTGAAGGAAAGATCCACAAACAAAAGAATGCACATAACAGCCTATAAACCAGAAGAAACCTAAACGATGGACAAAAGCTGAGTAAGCAAAGAAAAACTTAGAAACACTTTCCAAAGAAAGGAGAGTAAACAGATGCAGGAGATATCCATCAAGGATATTCTTAGCTAGGCAACTTAAACAACCTCCTAAAACAAGGAAAACACAACTACACAAGTGAATATAAGATATTGGGGAGGCAGAAACCCTCAATGCGTAGGAAAGTAACAAAGAGAAGTAGAAAAGTGGTGTAAAAGCAACTTAGTAGAAATTGGAGAACAAATAGGAACAAGAAGGATCACATCCCATGTAAAGTGATGAGAAGACGAAAAAAGATATATAATGAAGGCATCATTTTGAATAGATAACATGAATAAACGCTATGCTATTCAGATAGTTTACATGATATATATTACTTCCAGATTAAAAAACGAGATCAAAATTCCCAATTATAGTACTATACAAAGAAATGCTAAATTTGATGCAGTACTGCAAACTTTTTGGCAAATGAAGAAACCCACATCTTTAAAAGACAACGATAAGAGCATTGAGTCATACATTTGCCAAAAAATTCTCTATCCAGAGTCCTGACACTGACTATGCAAAGCATGTATATTAAAAAGAAATTTGCTTCACATAAATTTACAAACCAAACTAGCAGTTTAGAAGTTATGAAAGTAACAATTACATCCACCATCCAAGCACAAAGAACAAAAGAATGGACCAAACTCCTCAAAAAATCTTAATAACCATGGATCATCCTATCAGACACCTGAACTTAATGAAGAACAATAGTCACCATTTTAACATACATAAAAAGTTTAGCATATCATGAGAGAGGAAATCGTGTTACCTTTTATCTCTTCGTCTATCAACAGGAGGCTCTAGGGCTGGAACAGGAGATGGAGTCCTTATTGTTGTTTTGGTTTGGGGCACCACTGGTGTTGTACGAACTGATAATGTTGACCTCCCAGCTGATGTAGAGCGATTTGTTGAAGCGGTTTCCATGATGTTCCTACCTAACTAATTAAATTGCCAAAAAAAAAAAAACATCAATATTAGACATGCAATTTAGATTGGGTATTAGATATAGGTTATGTGCGGCCATCTGAATCTATATTGATTATTAAAACACAGTGCTTGCCAATGATGACAGTCCAAGATACCTGCCTTGCCTAGTCTGAATATGTAAGAACCAGAATTTCAAAGCTACTATCCATGGCCTTTAGTCAAAAATCACTTATTTCATAACAAGTTTTTGTTAGACCACAATTCATTCATCATTAAAGTCGTAAAATTTGCAATCAACTCTGTAAAGTTCCTTCATAAAAGCCATGCAGAAGTATGTCAAAACTTTAAAAAAGATGGTAAAGATCTCCACAAAAAGTGCAAATGATAACAATCAGTTATGTATTCACATGAAAGAAAATAATCATCTGGTGAGGGCTAATTACAAGTTTCTGTTAGAGCACAATTCATTCATCATTAAAGTTGTAAAATTTGCAATCAACTCTGTAAAGTTCCTTCATAAAAGCCATGCAGAAGTATGTCAAAATTTAAAAAAGATGGTAGAGATCTCCACCAAAAGTGCAAATGATAACAATCAGTTATGTATTCACATGAAAGAAAATAATCATCTGGTGAGGGCTAATTACAAGTTTTTGTTAGACCACAATCCATTCATCATTAAAGTTGTAAAATTTGCAATCAACTCTGTAAAGTTCCTTCATAAAAACCATGCAGAAGTACGTCAAAACTTAAAAAAAGATGGTAGAGATCTCCACAAAAAGTGCAAATGATAACAATCAGTTATGTATTCACATGAAAGAAAATAATCATCTGGTGAGGGCTAATTACAAGTTTTTGTTAGACCACAATCCATTCATCATTAAAGTTGTAAAATTTGCAATCAACTCTGTAAAGTTCCTTCATAAAAACCATGCAGAAGTACGTCAAAACTTAAAAAAAGATGGTAGAGATCTCCACAAAAAGTGCAAATGATAACAATCAGTTATGTATTCACATGAAAGAAAATAATCATCTGGTGAGGGCTAATTACAAGTTTTTGTTAGACCACAATCCATTCATCATTAAAGTTGTAAAATTTGCAATCAACTCTGTAAAGTTCCTTCATAAAAACCATGCAGAAGTACGTCAAAACTTAAAAAAAGATGGTAGAGATCTCCACAAAAAGTGCAAATGATAACAATCAGTTATGTATTCACATGAAAGAAAATAATCATCTGGTGAGGGCTAATTACAAGTTTTTGTTAGACCACAATCCATTCATCATTAAAGTTGTAAAATTTGCAATCAACTCTGTAAAGTTCCTTCATAAAAACCATGCAGAAGTACGTCAAAACTTAAAAAAAGATGGTAGAGATCTCCACAAAAAGTGCAAATGATAACAATCAGTTATGTATTCACATGAAAGAAAATAATCATCTGGTGAGGGCTAATTACAAGTTTTTGTTAGACCACAATCCATTCATCATTAAAGTTGTAAAATTTGCAATCAACTCTGTAAAGTTCCTTCATAAAAACCATGCAGAAGTACGTCAAAACTTAAAAAAAGATGGTAGAGATCTCCACAAAAAGTGCAAATGATAACAATCAGTTATGTATTCACATGAAAGAAAATAATCATCTGGTGAGGGCTAATTACAAGTTTTTGTTAGACCACAATCCATTCATCATTAAAGTTGTAAAATTTGCAATCAACTCTGTAAAGTTCCTTCATAAAAACCATGCAGAAGTACGTCAAAACTTAAAAAAAGATGGTAGAGATCTCCACAAAAAGTGCAAATGATAACAATCAGTTATGTATTCACATGAAAGAAAATAATCATCTGGTGAGGGCTAATTACAAGTTTTTGTTAGACCACAATCCATTCATCATTAAAGTTGTAAAATTTGCAATCAACTCTGTAAAGTTCCTTCATAAAAACCATGCAGAAGTACGTCAAAACTTAAAAAAAGATGGTAGAGATCTCCACAAAAAGTGCAAATGATAACAATCAGTTATGTATTCACATGAAAGAAAATAATCATCTGGTGAGGGCTAATTACAAGTTTTTGTTAGACCACAATCCATTCATCATTAAAGTTGTAAAATTTGCAATCAACTCTGTAAAGTTCCTTCATAAAAACCATGCAGAAGTACGTCAAAACTTAAAAAAAGATGGTAGAGATCTCCACAAAAAGTGCAAATGATAACAATCAGTTATGTATTCACATGAAAGAAAATAATCATCTGGTGAGGGCTAATTACAAGTTTTTGTTAGACCACAATCCATTCATCATTAAAGTTGTAAAATTTGCAATCAACTCTGTAAAGTTCCTTCATAAAAACCATGCAGAAGTACGTCAAAACTTAAAAAAAGATGGTAGAGATCTCCACAAAAAGTGCAAATGATAACAATCAGTTATGTATTCACATGAAAGAAAATAATCATCTGGTGAGGGCTAATTACAAGTTTTTGTTAGACCACAATCCATTCATCATTAAAGTTGTAAAATTTGCAATCAACTCTGTAAAGTTCCTTCATAAAAGCCATGCAGAAGTATGTCAAAACTTTAAAAAAGATGGTAAAGATCTCCACAAAAAGTGCAAATGATAACAATCAGTTATGTATTCACATGAAAGAAAATAATCATCTGGTGAGGGCTAATTACAAGTTTCTGTTAGAGCACAATTCATTCATCATTAAAGTTGTAAAATTTGCAATCAACTCTGTAAAGTTCCTTCATAAAAGCCATGCAGAAGTATGTCAAAACTTTAAAAAAGATGGTAAAGATCTCCACAAAAAGTGCAAATGATAACAATCAGTTATGTATTCACATGAAAGAAAATAATCATCTGGTGAGGGCTAATTACAAGTTTCTGTTAGAGCACAATTCATTCATCATTAAAGTTGTAAAATTTGCAATCAACTCTGTAAAGTTCCTTCATAAAAGCCATGCAGAAGTATGTCAAAATTTAAAAAAGATGGTAGAGATCTCCACCAAAAGTGCAAATGATAACAATCAGTTATGTATTCACATGAAAGAAAATAATCATCTGGTGAGGGCTAATTACAAGTTTTTGTTAGACCACAATCCATTCATCATTAAAGTTGTAAAATTTGCAATCAACTCTGTAAAGTTCCTTCATAAAAACCATGCAGAAGTACGTCAAAACTTAAAAAAAGATGGTAGAGATCTCCACAAAAAGTGCAAATGATAACAATCAGTTATGTATTCACATGAAAGAAAATAATCATCTGGTGAGGGCTAACGGGGATTAGTACTAGAACTTGAGAATGTAAAAAAAAAAAAAAAAGCAACAACCATGCAGATCGTCCTGCTCTACAAGTCCGCGCAAGAAATTCTTGAAACAAAAGGTGCGACGAAGCTCCTGAATACTCCCACCAGTATTTCTAAACCAAATTCAACACTACGCAGGGTTTGAAACTGACACCATCCAAGCTCAAGAAAATGATCGAGATGATCGATTTGGGTGAATAGAGCAAAATAGATGCATCAATTATTTGTTCCTCATAGTGCTTAAGAGTGGAAATTTTGGAACGGTTTTGAACAGATCTCTCGCTCTCGGAGATGTATAAGTCTCGCAATTACCGCAGGCGAGGGTGACCTAGCCGATCTCCCAAACAACGAAGCACCACCACCGCCGTTGCTGCTGGGCACCGGCCTCGGCACGCCGAATCGGACCCCGCCAACGAAGCCGGCCCCGGCTCTGGCGGGGACGAGATCGTCCTCCTCCTCCTCAGCGGCGGCCTGCGACGCCATGACCTGAGCGAGGCGGGCGTTGGCTGCCTTGGCGGCGAGGTTCTGAGTCCGCCTGATGCCAGAGATGCCGGAGGCGGAAGCCGAGCGGTGGTGCCCCGGTGACATCCCCGGCGACGAAGATCCCGATCCGCTCGATCCACCGCTCCCTTGCCTCGAGTACGCGGGGCTTCCAGCCCGCATCCGATCCATCGCCGTCCTACACTGAAGGCGGCGGCTCGGATCGCGAGGAGAGAATTCCCAGCACCAATGTCGAGAAGCGGATTCCTGAGACAATATTTAAGGAGGCAAACACCCGACGGAGATCTGACGGACGGTGTATCGAGTTGGGTCGGGTGCTACTCGGGAGAGGCTATGGCGGCGAGGACGGATGTATGTCCTCTGTTACCAAAAGCAAGATTTCGGGAGTTCCGTTCGCTGCGGGCCGAGGTAGTAGAGTCCAAATTGTGGTACTGCGGTTGGATGAAGCATTGACGAACCAATGGATTTTGGGGGCGGAGAGGATGAACCCAAGGTGGGACCCGGAGAGTACTGACGAACGGCCGGGTGACGCATCAGCAACCATTGTGGTGAACGCAACTGTACGGGTGGGTCTGGTTCATTGGGTCGAGGACACGGCTGGTCTGGTGAACGATAGGCGGATAACACGTCGAAATTCCAGCGGCGGGTGAGATGCACGGCCAGCACTACATTATCGCTTGACGAAAAAAGATAATTGAGGAAAAAAAAATCAAACACTGTCATAATTTATATGCACTTAAATTTTATCTTCCTGCAGTTAAATAGATTAGAATATCCTAATTAAATTAAGAGTATTAATTTTTATTTATAAAAAATTTCCTACGGGTCTCCACACGTGTCGGCCACCTCTTGTGATGACAAACCAACGAAAGAACAGCAATTGACGAAGTCTGTTCATGACAATATATTATGCTAGATCCTAATCAGATCAAAGAGTCTCCAGTCATACTCATCTTTATATCATGATGATGGATGGATATATTTTGATTACAATTCAACAATAAATTCTTTTTGTAATTCGTATTGTATTTCTCTCTACGTTCTATCTTCCCTGCTTATCTCGTCTCTCTTTCTCTCTCTGTCATTTCTCTTTCGTAGGATATACTATTAGTTCGAACTAAAAAAGACGCTCTCCAGCAAAGACCATTTATAATTCTAGAACAGGATCTGCTAGACTTAATCTTAAGCTTCATAATTCACAGCTCTTATATCTCATATGCATCTTCCTTTACTTTCAATTAAGCTGAGCTCAAAGACATGTTGTTCGTTCAAAGCTACAACTCAGCAAGCAAATATGCATATTAATGTTACGAAATAATCTATCGAAAAAAAAACGAAGAGTAACGAATGGCATTATAAAAGAATTAGACCCCCACTAAAAGCACACATAAAAAGCAATGGTAATGCTGCACGCCGTGGAACATTTACACGGGTATTCAAGTCAACGCAATGTACACCAATATTTTGAGCATCGAAGGTCAAAGAACCCCAAGCCGCACTATTTACTAAGTCATATCACATCTTTCTAGCTCACCTAAGGTATCTAAAGTTGAACTTAGCTCATCTAACTACTAAGTCGAACAGGAATAATTTATTTCTCGTATTTGACCACAACTTATAATAGTTTCATTAGTATGGTAAATCGATATTTTCCCTAAGGATCCATCCTAGTGATTTATACATGAATAACAGCATATATTTGATTAGGCCACACCACGCATCAAGTAGAACGGAAGCACAAAGGATAAACATTAACAGAAATGAAATCAAAGTAAAAGATCGCATATGCTAGGGTTTTAGGAAGTCACCATAGGCGACGGGTTCCTCGCCGCCACCGAGGCGCCGCCTCCGTAGGCCCCGCTGGAGCTCCGGTACCTCCCGCCTCCGCCGACGATGGAGGGGATCGAATCGGCCTCCTCCTCGTCGTAGGCGTCGTAATCGGGCCGCTTCCGCATCATCACCTGGGCAAGGCGGGCGTTGGCGGCTGCCGCCCTGGACGTCCGCTTCCCGTTCGCTGCCTCGAAGGAGAGGGGATGCGCCGGCGACGATGGCTCCGAATCGACGCTGAACTGCCGCGCGTACACCGGGCTCCCGGCCCTCCTCCGATCCATCGCCCGTCCCTTCCCTCCGATCGAGATTGGACGGGCGGGATCTCCGAAGGGGAAGAGAGGCCACAACCCGGAGAAGAGATGGGATGGGATGAGAGATCTGAAGAACGAGCCGTGGAATGGTAAGGCGGTCTATATACGTGGGCTTTGTAATTAAGAACTCGTAGGATCCACTGTGCTACATGAAACCAGCAACTTCTTTAGATCAGTAACAACCAATAAAAACGTGCCACGTCGGGGCGAGGGCACCGAGAAGAGCTACTAGTCAACGCGTGGAAGGATATGCTGATGTGGGATGACGAGTCGAGCGGCGATGAACGTGTCAACCTCGTTGGCAAGAGAACCTTGCGCGTGTGGAGCCCATCTGTCTCGTGCCGGGCTGGAAACTTAATTTATTTGAGCGCCAGTCGTCAACGGGAGCAGTTGAGTTCGTGCAGGTGAGGCTACGCTTGCATCGTTGTCACGTGACGTTCATAGCAATCTGATTCCAACCCACTTTTAATGACAACCTTCCCATCACGATAGATGGCATCGTTGACCACCTCCAATTTGTGCGTATTTTGACTTCTAATTTGTGCGTATTTTTTCTCATTTGTGGTCATCATGGATGAATCATTATATCTTCGGCGTGTATGGGGTTTCCGTCTTAATTGTAATTACTCATTACACTTATTTAAAAATAAAAAATTAAAGTAGTATATATTACTTAATTAAACGGAAATATTCAAAAATCAATTCATCCACAGCACGTGTCTTCCCATCAACCTTTGGTAGCTTTGGTTGGCTTACAGAAATAACCTGAAAGATATCCATACATCCTTAAATATTTCTAATTACATTCAAAATGCATTAGAGTCGGGAGCTAAAAATATATCTTTAGTGTAAGCATAAAAAATGATAATATGTTATTATTATTTTAAATTTATATCCACGTGCCATCCCGAATGCTGACTGAATTGTGACGTGTCGTGTCGCTATCGGAACATATATTACCCGTTCAAATCCTACCTGCCGAGCTGCTTGCAGCCTATGTAACATGACGTCAGCTTGAAAGAAAAAATCTTGTATTTGATGAACCTACATTCATAATAAACATTACATACATCTGATGATGAAAAGACCCATCAAGCACAGTTAATTTTGATTGAGACTGTCGAAGGCTTGGTCAATAGTTCCATGCATGGAACACTACGAACATCTGACTAGTTTCTAGATTTCCAGCTTATCCAAAAGACAAATGGCAGTAGTTGCATGGAGCATCAAAGTCGACCACCTATTACCGTCCTCTCCTTCGAGTAACCATGTCGTTGGTCAACAGCTAGAAAGTTCACCTAAGTTGTTATTCACCGAGTCTCCAAACTCTCACGTCAAGGTTGCAGTCAAAAAGTAAATGCTTCGATGCTTCACAGACTCCACAACATCCATGCACATCTCACATGAACTGCTGTAAATTCCCAAATTCTCTAAGGAGATCATAAATTTTATGCATAAGAGCCTCACGCATTACAGAGCATCACATATGCATCAAAAATTAAAACAAAAAATATTTTTTTAAAAAATAAATTTATATCGAATCGTGTACGACGATCGGAAGTGAAAAACTCGTAAAACTGAAAACTGTGTAAGATTCGTTAGACGCTTTCACCTAAGGGAACTCATATATCTCTGATCTGTAGATCTCAGTCCGTGGATGAAGGAGATCTCGTGTTCTTTTTTATAGCGGTAATTCACACGGCAGATGAAGCGATGATGCACCTCATCTCATGATGTGTTCTTTCCTCGCTTTTACGCATGACCACCACGCAGCAAGGGCAATTCTTTTTGTTACCCTCTTGTATTAAAGAGGGAGGCAGTCGAGTGAGGAAAAAACAGTGAGAGAAGTTAGGAAGGTGGCGACTAAAAGGGTTCAACCTTATAACCCTTTTAGTCTCGTATCCTTTTTTACATAGGCTATCTTTGTTAGCCTTATAATCCTAAAGAATCTTGCCGTATTGGATATTGAATCTCCAACCAATTATTCATAGCTTAATGGAAATTGGATCTTTATTCAATTATCCACTCTAAGCTCTTAATGGGTTTCACCCAACGGATCCAATAAAACAAGAGCTTATTGGATATCACATATCAAATCCTCTATTTATCGCGTCATTTACCATATGTATGTGACCCTCTAGGCCCAATACCGAGCTGACATGAGTTACATCTTTTAGAACTCATTTTGATTCAATGAATTATCATCTCATAATAATTGACTCAACTTATCGATTATGGATGTACTAGGCCACTACGACATAATCCCTAGGCGGTATAGAGGGATATAATCCATTAGATATATTTGTCCTCAATTACCATATATCTATAATCCCTCATCCATTTAATATCTCAAATACCGTATAGCAGGCATAGTGTTGTCAGGCCCATACAGAATCTACTCGAGCCTCGCTCTATTCATATTCTCTCGGTGAACTCCTCTCTCAATCCAAATGACTCTAACTATAGATTTGTCTAAGCGAGAATACACGAGACATTCCTCTTATGACACCGAGAGCGGATAATTCTCTATCGACACTCAATTGCTCTTGTAAGATTGGTTACCACTCCCGATGACTAGTTGTGCTAAATCTGAAACTTCCAAGCCTATAAGTCCGATATGGTGAAGTGCTTAGGCCGCATGAAGGGAGTTGACATAGAAGACAAAATATAAAACAAAGGTACAAAGCTTTCTTTGGACAAAGGTCAAAGACATGAACTCTTATAAAGGCAAGAGTAGGATCATGTTGTTTCATGTGTCCCTCTTTTTGATGGAGAATACTCAAACTTGCATAGTGCTAAAGTCAAAGGGAGCTTCGAGGCACATGCACCTTATCTCGATGAATTATTTGATGGAAGAACTAATGTTACTCAACTTGTAGAGATGAAATTGGGGTCAAAAGGCCTTGGCATGTGGCAAAATGATGCGAAAGTTGATACTCTTGAAAAATATGTTGTAGTGCTGTCATTCGAGTTACCGTGAAGCAAGCGGTGCACAACAAAGATTGTGGGGGGGGGGGGATTGAGGCCTAGAATCTATACAAAGGCACACTAATTTTAATGAAATTAGTGGACTTCAAAAGCTATTAGGCAATAGATTATCCTAGAGTTATACTTCATCCGAGTGTGACCCAAGAGTGAGTGAACAAATATCGATTACCAAATGAGAGAACATAATCGAAAGTGACAGAGGCCCTACGATGTACTACCAGAGGCCATGCATAGAGAGTTTGTAGTCCAAGTTCATCCCGCAAAGATCATGATATAATGGCGATGTCATTAGGAGGCAATATGGTGCAGCGAATAATTCAAGGTAATGCGGCAAATGCAGGAGCAGTCCCATTAGGGACTTGAACATATAGAGATATGATTGAGAGTTATTGGGAGTTCCACTTCGATGAATAACATAATGGTAAAAAGGACTATAGACTCAAAGAGTGAATATCACTGTACTGTAGAGGCGAGTCTTCCATGGGTACATTGAATTTTATATCAAATGAAAGGCTTGGTCATCAGTATTTGGGGGTTGTATACCACCGATGGATAATTCTGAGGGCAAGTACAAGTGAGTCTCATAGGGAGGGACTTAATCATACAGAATTATGATCAGAGCAGCTAGAGAGTTGGACTACTCTATAGCTCATATTCACTTAAGAGAGCCCAACAAGTAAAAAAAACAAGGTTGAGTAATCGAACATTGCTACCAAGGAAGCAAAAGAGAACAGAATCGACGCAAGCTCTGCAACATGATAGTGAAGGTCATGCATGAGAGTTGTAGTATGTCTTTTCATCGATAAAGGGGAATTGCTCGAAAAACTCAAAGGTGTTGAAGTATGTGATTAAAAGGAGCGAAAAAGTGATTATGAGTCTAAATAGATTTAACTACCTAAAATTCTAAATATTGAGATAAGATTGAAGGGCAGAAGCTAGATAACTTCTTAATTTAGGACGAAGTAAGTAATACACAATGTTGTACCTTCTTTACTCATAGGAGTAGGTCACAAAAATGAAGAAGAAAATGATACAATCTTAGAAGCGACCAAAATTATTAGAGACTTGCTCAAAGTCAGTGTGAACTTTTTCTCTTTTCAAGTAAAACTTTATGTATTCCAAAAGTTCGACAGCAATGAAAAGACGAATCACAATAATTAACTCAATACAATGAGTGCAAACACTACGGATGCTTCGGAAATATGACTAAAGAACATGTGAAAGCTAGCAATCAGCTTGATGTATGGAGTGTAACCTTCGATAAGGCAGATAAAGTCAAGTAACCTTTATTTTTTTAACTCTTAAGAGAATTGGCGAAATTGAGTACCATAGTTTTCTTATTTATCTAGTAGAAGAACTTCACACAGGTTCAAAGACTATTTGAAGAAACTTAGTGAAAGACAATAATTGTCAAATCCTTATCAATGGTGATTGGTGCTATCGAGAGTAGACTGTTTCCTTCATTTCCCAACATAATACCAATCAAAAGCAAAAGTGATTGGAACATTACTTAGAGGTGACAATTATATAGAAGATGAATCGATGGACAAATTTTATGGAGGAAAGACCCCAAAAACTTTAAAGTTTGTAAGGTGATGCTTATTAAAGCTTCAATAAGCATCCATAAATTCAAATGACGTGAGACATTTTAGATACTAGTGCATAATAAGAAAGGTCTTTTCCTTCTAAATGATCTGTATGAAACAACAAGGAATAATACAACTCGACCGATTTTACACCAGAGTCTAGTCATTGACGAGTTGAAGTAACATGACAGATCAAAGTTTGACTACTCAACAATAGTAGCGAAGAGTAGTTGGGAGTCAATAGGCGTGTTGTAATTGGAGTAGAAGATTGAAGATTCAGCAAAGACGAGGAGATGTAGCATCTACAAAGGTTTTAACGATAATGTTTAAGGAATAAGTGGGGGAGAATGTCATAGACAAAGCTGTAAAAATAGTGTTCGATGTAATGCTCATATATGCCCATGTTTTTTAGTTTTGTTAATGCTTTGCACAACATGTAGAGAGCTTATAGTGGGCTTGACAGTCCCATTTTAGTTGGCTTTTGTGGTCATTTTAGGCTTATAAATGCATGTTGTATGCAATCATCGCGCAAAGGTAAAACTACCTAAAAACAAACCATAAAAGTAGCTATTTTAGGGTTTTTTTTACTTCGTAAAGTAGTGTAGAATGTCAGTCAGCATAACATCCAATAGCTACCTAGGTGACACATGGCTAAATGGGCCTTTGAGATAGTATCTAGGGTTAGTTCGTTGTCTTGTTCCGCTGTAGTATCATATGAGCATTTGTGAAGAATTTTGATCGTTGTAGATTACCTTGGACCATTTGTCACACGATCGTTCAAAGCATGTGAAGTCTATATTTACAATTTACATCGTATATCAAGTGTTTACTAAAATAATTACCTATGGATCCTAAGTTAAATATTTTCTCGAACTCGTTTTTTTTTTTGTATATTTTTAAGAAATCGTAAGAGATTTAAGGAAGACTGATTGTTTACGAATTAATACATAAGGATATCATATGACTAAGACAAAATCAATTAAATTTATATAATGTGAGATCATGCCTTGCACAGATACTTACATAAATATTGTCCATTCGATCACAATTTCTAAAACTTCTATAGAAAAACAATTAAATTAAAAAGTAATTCAGATTATTACATATTCTCTTTTTACCGGAATACCTTGCCTTTTGTGCTTCGATGAATCTGATTTGGATTATGTTTACGGATATAGGTGAATCATTATCGGTTTCTATCATATATCATCCATGAAGTATAAAGTAATTATCATATTTGTGCATTTTATATTTAAAGTAAATCACAAAGTAGATTTAAGATCTCATCATCTTCGGATTTAGTTTCATGCTAACAAACATCCAGTAAGATGTTTATGCAAGTTGGCAAATCAAAACTGTACGACAATCATATCAGAAGTTCAAATCAGAAATCGTATCAGATAATATTTTAAAGACAGTATCTAAGCAGCCATGCTTTGCAACCTACCAATGTTGGAGCCTCTCCCAATCTATGGAGGACCTTAAATTATGAGAAAGAAAATAAAATATGATTTTTTTTATTTTGTTCAAACATAAAAAAAAAGAGGATTAATTTGAGAGAGACAGTGCACATAAATAATTGATAGGCAAAATTATATTTAAATATAGCTTCAAAGTTAGTAATTTTGGTACTTATCCTTTAAATTTAGATTTAGCATACATAAAAATTTAGAAGTTGTAATTGTATTATTGCAATTAATATCCACTGATTGATATTTATTCTAATGATATTGAAGCTCTAATACATTAATACCACTATAGGTTACAAGTTAATTGGGTTGAAGGGTGATAATAATAATTATCTTTTTTGAATATATATATATATATATATATATATATATATATATATATATACGACCCAATAGTCAGCTTATGAAAGTGAAGGGAAACGAACGGAGCCGTGGAATACACCCCAAAAGCACTGCCCTCACTCGCGGAAGAGTAGATCTCCGTTGCCCCGATCTCTTTCGATGCGGTAGAACCACCGGTACGCTCAGCCGACGCCGCCGCTTCTACCACCGTCGCCTATGGGTTCTGCCCACTCCTCCCACTCCCCTCTCGAGGCATTCGACGACGACGACGACGACCGCGACGAGGACGAAGAGGAGGAAGGTGTGCGCTCCAGGAACCCAAAGTCCTCTAAGGAAAAGGTCCTTGAGCAGGAGCCCGAGGTCCTTCCCTGCCGCACCGCCGCCTCCCCGCTCTCCCCCCAGCCCTCTGCTGCCGGCACCCCCCGGATGCTTGGCCCTTCCGTCAAGGTATGGGACCCCTGCAACGTCCTTCTCCAACCACCACCGTCGCCCCTGGCTCTCTTCGCCCGTGGCGCCGCCTCAGCGGCAACGGATCGGGTCACGGAGGTGTTCCTGATCGCCCACGGCGAGTGCGCCTCCAGCCTTCGTCCGGATTTGGTCGGTGGGCGGTGGTCGACTGCGGCGAGGCTGACCGCAAATGGGGAGCGGCAGGCCAGGGCGCTGGCCGTCTTCCTCAAGTCACAGGGCGTGAGGTTCGATGAAGTCTATAGCTCGCCGTTGGATCGGGCAAGGACCACCGCGGCCTTTATTTGCCGGGTAATTTCCTTCCGTCTTCGATTGCTTAGCTTTTGCTATTCGACCTATAGATCTGCAGATTCTGTTTCTACTTCCTAGCTGTCTGAAAATTCATTCTGCTTCGTTAAGGATCGAATTTCCAGTGATCATCATTCTTTTCTTTATAACCTCTATCATTCGATTCCATTCAATTCAATAAGATCCTCAAATTGCTATGCCACTCGTAGTGTAGCTTACTTTCTATCAGAAAGAAGATTTCTTTCCCAGGTATCCATAGGTTTGTTTTAAATATGCCACTTATCTTCTTTAAAGACCACATTATTTTGTAGTCTATTTTTTCTAAGAATCTTGCAATCCAGCTCAACAATTTCATCTTGTCTATACTAACTTCTGGTGCATATTCTTTTCCCTATCTATCAATTTTTTGGTCCATAAATTATGGTTCTTTATAAATATTTTATAAAATAAATTTTTATCTAATGATGATCATCCATGTGTGATGTTATCCATGTGGTGATGACATGTGATCCACACAGTGATCGTATGGCATGTAGGGGAAAGGAACTAGGAGATGTCATTTCTATGATGTTGGTATGTCAACATGAATGCCACATTAAGGCTAACCTGTAAATGAACCACAACATGTTATAATCATTGAGAACGGTTTAGGACATTGAGGATTTTTAGTGGACATGATGGTGGGTAAATTTATCATACTTTAGTGGCAAACTTTTTCAAGGTTATGACTGATTTTTACTTTTTAGAAGAGTAAACACGAGAATGGATTATTTCGAGAGACACATTTCAAATTTGTTAGAGAAAATGAACGTTTATAACTGCCCTTTTGTGGACTCAATAATTCTCTTTAAGGCTACACAATATATCGTTCTTCGGAAAGAGAGAAAGGGGGCATACTACAGTCTTTTTGGTTTTAGTTGAATAAATTAACAATCTATTGCATGAACTATTTTCTTTAATTTTATTTTTGTGATAATCTTGAAACCTTAGAGGTTTTTCTGTAAATTTCATCAGTTACCACATGACGACATCTTTTATGTTTCTATATTACTTGGATTGCCTGGGTGATTAACATAACAAGCTGAACAAGAGAAGGAATATTTTCTTGTGCTTGGTTAGAGATTCGAAGGAAAAAGGAGGGACTTGGGTTTGATTAATGGTTCCAAGGCTTTATTGAACATTCCAACTTTACAAGTTTAATTATGATTGAAGAATTAACAAAGAAGTAAGCTTATTGATTAAATATTTTTCTTAACAAGGAAGGTTATTTGCCAGAACAAATCTCACTATATCTTCTCCAGAAAGGAAAGCATATAATTATTAATATACGTTGATTTTTATTTTTCTTCTTATACTTGGAAGGTCCATAAAAGGATAGCATTTGTAAACTGGAACATTAGAGAATAGTTATTTGAAAGTTGTTTTTCCACACAATGTGTTAGTACCTTGAGGACACATCCCTAGGAATGAATTGTTGGGCCAGAGTGAAGCTCCAACTGATTCTTGGATAGTGCAATGCTGTCATCTGTGCGTGAGGCATCTCCAATGCGAGGTCAGGATCCTTAGACAGGATGTCTAGCAACTGGAGCAAGTGCAGGGTTATCTACTCTATTTTATTTCTGATCATTATTTTTCACCAATACTATCTTTTCCTTCCTCTCTTTTATTTTTCGACGTTCTCTCTCTCTATTCTCAAATCTAAAATAAGAAAAATTCTGCTCTCCATTCACTTGCCCTATATTTGGTATTAGAGCATCCATCCTTCATCATATTTGATATCAGAGGATATCCTCATTGCACTTGTCCTACATTATGGTCCTGTTTAAAAGGAGAAAAAAAATCAATATGGTTTTCTCTTTGATCAGCAGCCATTGCAGTTGCTTTAAATGGGTTTTGAAATGACTCTACCTTGAAAGGACTACTCCCTGGCAGCTCTTTTGTCTATTATGTACAGCTTGTGGTGATATTGCAATTGTATCTGTGATATCCGAATTATTCAATTGTTTCTAGTATTCCATATTATGTGTCAATTAAATCCTCTTTTGGTATTTTTAATCACTGACTCTGTTAAGTTTTGTGCCCTATCAAGGAAATCGTTGTAGTCCTATTATTAATCTTTAGATTTTTTCTTTATTAAGGGACAATATTTACTTAATCAAGTCATCCCACCATTCCATTATGGTCCAACCACACTTGCAGATCATATTCTAATTGGAACTTTTTATTTCTATTTTCAGCAAACACTTCCATTTGTGTGTGATCCTTGAAGAATTGAAGAGACACTAAAACTGATAAAATATTGAAGACTAAACTGAAATTGGAAAGTTCATTTCAATTTGAACCTAATATCATCGATAATCCTGAACGTTCTTCTGTTGATTCCTAGAGTATATGGGGCCCTGATCTTGATCATGGCATATAGCATTGATCAGATCAGATTATTTAAAATGATCAACAAATTCTGTTTTACATGTTATTTGGATATTTGCATACTATTCAGATGCAATGCTTCTTGTTTATACTGCATACACATAACTACTATCCCTGTAGTGATTTCCATTACTGATTTTGGATTCGGCGACCAGAGCTTGTCCCTGCCTCCCAAGCACCAGTCCTTTTTTAGCGGGGATCTTGTTTGTATATATGTGTCATTTCATGCTATTGACAATCCACTTGCTTATCTCAAATGTGCACTCTTCAAGTAGTTCATTTCCTTTTCTTTTAATCGTTTTTCTCATTAAGTTATGGTCTTCTGAAGATTAATATTGCTGAAGCAAGCACATTCTTCTTTGTTCATAAACACTTGTATCTTCAGTTTCAACAATGTTGCTGAACTTTCTATGTTACAGTTTGCAGAGCTTTTGAATGCACAAAATTCTCTATTCTTTTCAGTTGAGTTGATTACACTGTGCTGAGCAATTTGCTATCCAACTCTGCAGGAGCTTGGATTTGCAGACGAGCAGATCCATTCCTCCGATGCTTTGGTTGAGATAAGCCAGGGCCAATGGGAGGGCTGCCTTCGGTCAGAAGTTTACACCCAAGAAATTGTGAACTTGATTAGCAAAACACAGCCTGATTTCTGTGCACCTTCAGGTGAATCGCTCCGGCAGGTTGCATTTCGGATGATGGAATTTCTCAACATGACAGTCCTAAGATTGCCTGAAAAGCTGGCAGTGGCAGATACGTCGATCCATCAAACAGAGGCGAAGGAACTCTCATGTAATGGCTCAGCCAATTTAGTTCAAGATGGTGATGGGCCTCACTGGGATCTGATGTACAGGCTTAATCGACCGTCTCTTCAGAGGAAGAAATCTGGTAAGAGCAGGCTTCAGTTTGTGACTACAGGAGACGATGACCCCAAAGATGAGTTCTCCCCCAGAGAAGTCACACAAGGAAACCTCCTTCCTGATGGTGTTAGACACCCTACCTTCTCCATGGGAATCTTCACCCATGCAACACCAATTAAATGTTTTCTCACGGGCCTGCTCGATTGCAGTCCTGTAATGTCTCATAGAATATCTATTGATGACTCTTCTGTGACGGTCCTGCATCATTCACTAAGAACAGGATGGCAGATAAAGAGGCTCAATGATACAGCACATCTCCGGCTTCTTTAGACCATGGATTATATGCTAGGCTACTTGAGGCTGAGGTATCTCTCTCTCTGTCTCTCTCTCTCTGTATTCTTGCAAGTTCATTCTGTACGCAAATGCTACAAACTATTCCAAATTAATATAATGAAAGCCGATAGACACGAAGAAGCAAAGTAGGGAGAGAGGCAGGGGATCAGACGAGAGTGCATTGACATTATATCGTACATTACCAGCTCCAAGTGCCCATAATTGTGGTACGATATACCTGCTTGTTGCATCTGTCATCATCTCATTTTTCGAATGTGAACTTGTGAAAGTTGCATATAATCAATCAATCTGATGTGCATGTTGCCTTGTTGATGGCGAGCTTATGTTTGGTTGCACTTGTTCCATTCTTCAAACATTATTTTCCAGGTACAGGAAATTCTACTTGGATGATCATCAACTGTGATGAATAGAACACTCATGTTCTGAGTTTTTCCTTGGAAGAATTCGCGGTTAGGGATTCACAATCGCATCTGAAAGCTATGATTTTATCTCTCCTCCTGCCTCTTCACTCTGCGCCATCAGATCACCGTTGCCTTCCCCGATCCCCGTCACCATCATCAGCCGCCGGCCAGTCTTCCCCTTCTCGGCGCACAAAGAAGTCGTACGGCACACCATCTCGGCCCGCTTCGGTCGGAAATGATGGTGAACCGCCTTCGACCCTCATGATTCGTGCTACCGGAGACCAGCAACCACCCCGGCAGCCCCCACCAGCCCGTAACAAACCCCAACTGTTCGACATTTTGATCCGATAGTCCGCTTATGCGCCCTAACAAAGGCGTCATGAATTGGTGGAATTCGACATTTTGATCGATTAGATAGATAGAGGCGTGTTTAATCTCTTTTTTCTTTCTTCTGAAACTACTTCCGATCTCTCCTCTTCTCTCTCCATGAAATTGCAAAGAGGAGGGATTATATGGGGGAAAGTGAATGATCCTGCACCTCTTCCGACTTCTTCTCCCGTGAGCCGGTTCTTCCCCTGCCGCTTCGCTTTGAGCTCGCCCGTTGAAGCCGGACGGTGGAGATGAAGGGTTGCGACCGTGGTGTGGCGCGATGGTCACGGTTTGGAATCTCCTCCGCCGGCGCTGTGACCCACCCGGGGCTTACGTATCTGGTGTCGACTCTCAATTCCATTGTATCTACGGCTTGTCTTCAATGAACCCGAAATACTCGACGGCAGACGATCCCTCTTCGGCTCCAAAAAACGAACATCATGGAGGAGGCACCACCCTAGCAGTCGGAGACGACACCAGCAGCTTCGGCGACTGGCTCCATTTAGGCTTCGCGTCTGCTACCGTGGAACCTACAACTACGCCGGAGCGATTAACGTCAGGGTAAACCCCCGTCCTAATCGTCGGCTACGAACCCGGTTGCATGGCCGGCTCTCAGCGGCTTTCGTGCTCCCATGATGGCAACGACGATGACGATGATGCCATGGGGGCCTCGGAATAATAATCTTGTCATATGTGCTGGATGATCGACGACGCCACCACCTGTGATTCCGGAGTTCATTGCGCGGCAGTTCATGTATTCACCGTCGGTGACAGAGGTTCATGCTTCGAGCTGCAACAAATCAGTAAGAATGACAATACTTGCAAGTCTTAGCTTTAATTTTGGGATATTTATTTCTTGGGTTCTGTTGTTCCGAAAAGTACTTTTTTTTTTTGTTTCAATTGTTGTCTTCACATTTGGCTCACGAGTTCTGTGTTTTTCTTTTTAATTTTTTTTATCATATAATATTTCTAACCTGTTATAGTATTTTGGTTATTATAATAAAAATACTATAAAACCTACTTAATAATATTAAAACTGATCTAAATAGATTCGTAACATCACCAAACTAGTCACATGTCTAAAAAATATGATATTGTAATAATGTATGAGTAATGACAACTAGAGAAGCATAATATAATGTCATTTTAAATTAAAAGTATTATTTGAAGAAAAAAAAAGTAAATCAAGATATATCTTTTAAAAAATATTTAAAATATAAACATTTTCTAGAAAATCACTCCTTAAGAATTAAGTACTGCAACTCTCTCAGCATGATCCCCTTGTTGAGTTGTCTTTTCTTTTTTGTGTTTTAGATATTCCGAGGACACGGTTGTTTGATATTATTATTGTTGTTGATGAAGATGGTGATGATTTTGTTTTGGATTCTTAATTATTATCCACTGTTTGTAGGGATTGAAGAATGACCGTAAGGTTGCTGATGAAGTACTCAGATAAAAAAAACTCAGAGGTACTTGAACTCTACGACTCTCTAAGCCATCAATGCACTCTTCGTTGCTTCTTGTACTGGATATGGGTAGGAATGCTTTAAACGTGGGATCCTAACTTTTGTGATAATAAATGTGGAGAATTAGACCTATTTTTCTCTTTCATTCTATGATGATGAGTTGGAGTTAAGTTGATCAGAGTTAACATTACATAGGATTGGACACTAATTTAAATCAAAATCTTAAACTTATTAATTAGCTGCGAGTACTTCTCAGCATGCTTTTAAATTGTTTTTCTATCGGGTCAAAGTGCGAATCCTATGATCACAAGCATGATAGCAAATAATTTAGTATAGTGCAAATCACTAGACAATGGTTGTTTGTTCTACACGTTATTTATTGACCTGGGTAGCATGACCAATCAATAGGTGAGCTAATCTCCATAATCATGGCTGCGGTCTTTGAAGAAAAAATTTATGGGAGAAATAACTGCACAAGTAGCATGGATAATTAAAGATTGTCACTGAAGTATATATGTAATTAATAGACTAAAGAAAGCTTAAGCATATGTGGCTTTTAGGGCCAAATGACTTAATGTAGCTGGACCTGATAAGTTCGGCATCATTGTATGTGCTTTGACTTATATTATAAGAAGAGAAATATTTTGGAGAGCAACATTTAAGGTTGCATCATTGTTAAATTTGTAGTAATTTTATCCCATGTTATTGGCAACATCCTTAACTGTGGTTGATGTAATTATGTTAAACTTGTTTTTCCACTCATATAAATTTGGCAACCATTCGTTAATGTGAAAAAAAGTATGAAAGATGGAACACCAGCTTTTGGCCATACAAGTATTGCTCTTGTGTTTTGTAAAAAAAATCCCATTTTGATAGCTTAATATATCGATTCATCTTTTGTGGTCAAAGTTGAGTAAATTGTATGTGATTACGCTTAATAGTGAATGATTTACTTTGTGATCGTATATATGTTTGCTTAAAGGGAGAACACAAATAAATCAGGTGGAGATAACATGTAGAGGTTGATTGCTTCTTCCCTACTTGTTACTGCAACATGTTCGAGACAACATATGGTGTTTGAGGGAGATGATGGAACTGCTCCAGGACTTGCCCTGCACAGATTGTGTCATGATGTTGCAGTGCAGCAGAAGTGCATAGAGTTTGGCTTACAAGCCCTGTGTTTAATCAGTTGCTCCAATCATATCTTGATCCTTTTCTCCCTCACTCTCTTAATTTATTGGTTCCATCTTTTGCTACAACTGGTATATGTGGAGCAGTGATTTAGAGACTACAAGGGGGATACCTACTTTTGTTTGTGAATTATTATTATTCGAAAACCTTACAAGCTCTTATTCCTTTTGAAATTACCACCAGTGGTAGCTCTCATTCACTGGAGTCAAAGTGTCAGAGACACTACAAGTGTTCAACAGATCACAGTGCAAAGTGCAGTATTCATTGGAGTCAAAAGTGTCAGAGACACTGCGAGTGTTCAACAGATCACAGTGCAAAGTGCAGTTGGTTTAACTGATGTAAAGAACATATCTGATTCAACTAGTATTAAGTTTGACAGCAAAACTTATGGTGAAGCTTGTGTATTGATGAGGATACAAGTAGGTGTAAAGAGTTCAGCTGTAACGATATTAAATAGAATTTCTCTGCAAAGGAAATCCCAGTGGATTATTATATAGGTAGCCTTCACCATTGTGTCAGTGTCTTGTGGACTGCAGAGAAAAATATTGAAGATTTCATTAATTTCATTATTATATCTCTCTACATCAATATGTATTTTCTATAGTGTAGAGTTTTGGGAATTTGTGTACCATCATCCCACCGAGTACATCAATTTGTGAAGCATTCCTCGGAGATGAAGTAAGCTTTATGTCGCACAGGAAGAGAGAGAGAGAGAGAAGAGTCTTCTGAGAATGGTCACTGGAGTAGCTTGATCATCTGTATGTTGGTGCTTGATGATGCATGATGTGGGTGGCTTCGAGGTTTTACAGAGGATCTTCAATATTCTCTACCGAAAAGAGCAACAAGTCGTCGAACTCCAACTCATCGAGACACCTTTGTTCTTGTTCCGGATCTTGTCTCCTAAAACTGCTATCATCCTGAACCAGATGATCGATACGAGTGTCGTCAGGGATAAGGTTATAATGTATTATATATAACCTTCTGAAGAAAACAACCAAGATCAGAGCTAGAAATCGTTCTTCGCCTACCTCCGGTTGCCCACTCAAGTAACCGAGGTCATGTAACATGGGACTCAGCAAAGCAAGCTTCGTCGAGAGAAACTGGAGAGTGGTAATTTGTTTTCAGATAAGAAGAAACAATTAAGGAAACCATATATATATATGTGTATGTGTATGTATCATCATCATCTTGATTACCTCAACTTGGTTTTGTAACGATCGCACATAGTTGATGATCTCATCCAGGATGAGTGCTTTTCCCTTCATCTATCCAAGGCACATTTCAGCTATTAGTAGTGATGTGGAGAGAGGGGATTCGATGGAAAGATTGGTGGTGGGTACACAAGTCACCTGGTGGCAGCCAGGAACAAGACCTTGCAACACGTCCATCCTCTCACTAAGCTTCTTCCTTCTGACCTGAAAACACATGATGATACGGCATATGGTTAGATCTTCATTCGATCTATATGCTGGCCAGCAAAAAAATGCTGCGTGTGGATACCCTTTCTGCAAGGCTGTGGCTATCAGTCGCTTCGCCTCTCCTCGCTCGCACATGAATGAAATCGACAGGCGGCTCCGACGCTTTCTTGCCATCAACTTTAGGCTTTTTCTTGCTTTCCATCGCATCCTAACAAGCCACCGATCCCATGCAACGAGTCATGCGGAAGCAATAAGGAGCTATGAACAGTCCATGGAAACCGAATGCCACATGCATGCACATGTACCTGAGACTTGCCGGTGATCAAGCAAGCTCCAGCTGCGCTAGGCTTCCTTTTCCTCTCCGCACAACCTGGCTGTGATCTTGGGATCTTATCACCGTGGGGTTCATCTAGCACTGGTGAACGACCGATGCATGGAGCTCTGGAGCAGTCGTCGGAGGTACTGCTGCCGGTGACATGGGTTCTGGCATCAGTTGCAGAGATCTCGGGGTTGGCTTCAAACCAGGGGTAGGAACCGATCTCTCCGAGATGCTGTGGGCAGATGGGCATCTCCATGTTTGGGAGGCAAGCAGAGTCCAAAATGAGATGGTAGTCTTGACATGAGAAAGCCATCATCTGAAGCTGTGAAAAAACCAAGAAAAGAAGGAAGGCAGTGTTGCTGGGTGGGTACAATGGCAGCACACACTGAGAAAGAGAGAGAGAGAGAGAGAGAGAGAGAGAGCTTGACTGGTCTTGTCAACAGCTTCTCTCCGAGGGTGTGCATTAAATAGAATCAAACCCGTATGCCATCGACGCATCAATTTGTCGTGTTCATTTAATGACCAAACTTGCATGAAAAGTATGGCGAAATGGTTTGATTAAATACGTATTTGGTTGAATTGGTAGAAAATTTTTTAGGTTTTTTTTTTTAAAGGAGAAATGCTCTTATCTTCAGAATTTATTTTTTTATCTATTACCTAAAATATTCTTTACTTTCACTCAACCACTTATTACTCTTTTCTCTCTTTTTCAATAAACCATTATAATAATTTTATACTATGTTATAATATATTTATAATATTTTTATCAATATAAAAAATATATTATAATGTAGTGTAAAAGTATTATGTTCAATTTTATAGAAACATAATATTTATACTACTTTTACATTTATAATGTGTAATAATATTTCTAACTTAGTTGGAAAGGATCTTGATGATTTATCTAGCGTGATGGGCTTAAAATTTACCTGTCACTTATTCATCGTAAAAAAAAATATTTTTCTAATATTACTGAAAATACTGTAACATAGTGTAAAAATATTATAACTATATCGATTCACCCTACTAAGGAATGGTGTGATCGAGCCTTCTTTCCTCGCCTACTAATTAGATCGCTTTTACTATATATATTAGATATGTTGGGTTAAGCTTTCACTATATATAGAGTAGCAGCCATCAAAATTTTACGGTCAGCAAAATTTTGGCTTTTAATTTTTCTATTTTACCTGTTTATACTCACATTCGACTCGGTTTAATCACTTTCTCATGTTGGTTGGTTATGATTGATCATCAATTGGGAGGGGGAAAAAAATATATTGATCATCAAAGAATAGTATAGCAGAGCGAATTATAAGAAATATTCGTGATTAAATAAAATTTATTGGACGATATTCTAAGCTCGTGCTTTAAAAATTTTCGAATAAGTTTTTGAATCCTTTGACCTCTATCATATAAAATTTTAATGCAGGACATTCTTAAGTTAGTTTAGTATGTAACCATCGTATATTTTAGATTGAAAATTTATATCGAGACTTTAAATAAGTGAGTCAGAGTATACTATCACCATTTAAGTATGTTTTAGATTGAGAATTTATATTTAAGTATTTTAGGTATAAAAAATTATTCGATGAAGTTTTAAACTCTAATTTAATCATGAGTTATATTTTTTTATTATGTGACATTATCCAAATTTGATTTTTTTTTTCTAAATTTTTTCCAAGAACACAGTAGTTGCCAACATGTTACATGCACTACAATTTTTTATGAGTACTATTGGGAATCTAATATTGTTATGTTAGTTTAGGTTACTTATTTTATTTTTCTTGCATATGTGTCCAAGTCACATGTAAAGAAAGAATATGGTTGACCATGTACCTTACCCTAACATAATATTGAACAATTGGTTTCTTGCCTATTCATCTTTTTATCATAAGCCATCTCTTAATTTATGTCTTTTTGGGGGGGTTTAGTCGAAGAAATTGAGATCAAATCCAATTCAATAATATAAAAAAAAAATACAGTAGGATGAAATAAATTTTAAATTTTAATAGAAGAAACTTAGGATACTTCGTGTTAGCTTAATTAGACGTAAACTCGAGTTGATGTGTGATTAACCGATAACACTTAAATTAACTTTTACATGTTTACATGTTTTTTGGCATGGCGATCGCATATATCCTAAAGGATCTGAACAATCAAAATTTAATATCAATCTAAAAGCATTTATTTGGTGATGATACATGTCACAAGACTTAATTTAATGAATTATATATCTTAAACATTAGATTGATGGTAGTGTACGAAACTCACTTATTTGATGTTGAGGGGTTAAAGATCTCATTTGATGAATTTTCGAACGTATTAGCTAGTCTAATCGGTAAAGACTTTATTAAATCATCTTAAAATTTTGTGATCAAATCATGCATCCTTCTTCTACACTATATAGCTCAAGTAATTTATGAAATCATGTGTAATCAACAAAAGTTAGTAATCTTTAGAAGGTTCGAGATCGATATTAGTAATTTTGAACGAAAGGATAGAATATTATGTTACTCGACATGGGCACATAAATCTTTGGAAGGTTCGATATTGATGTTTGCATGCAGTTTTGAATGAATGGATATAATAATAATATGTTCATTCACATGTTCACAAAAAAAAATAAAAAATAAGAGTTGAGGGACAACGTGAAGCTTCTCTTTCCATTGTCTCATCCAAATATAAAGAAGATGAAGAGGAGGAATCTTACAAGAGAAATATTGACACAGCTCATCCAAAAAATTAAAATAAATGCCACTACGTACCTCCATTTTCGTAAGTGCTAAAGTTAGGACAGCTTCGATATATATATATATATGTTAGAAGAACACCATAGAAATCCTTCCCGTGATAGGAGTCAGATGTCATGTTGGGTCCATCTACTTATTAAAAAGAGATCAATCATTGTCCGGTGAAAAAGAGTTCAATCGAGACAAATCTTCTCTTTATATGCAACACAACAACAACTTCTTAATTTCCTTGCCTAACTCAGCAATATAGAGACCACAATATTCTCTACCTCATAGTTTTACTCATAATATGGTGCGATTATGGGCATTAATCTTGTTAAACGATACAAAGTGAATCAAAAACAAAGATTTGATCGGCGATAGTAATTCATTCTATTAATGTCCATTATCCTCTTAAAAGCAGATTAAGTATATATATATGGAGATAGAGGATATATTATAATATAGGTTAGTAGGCTTATTATTATTAAAAATATTCATGTGTGTAGGATAAAAAAAGATAATCTTAAAAAAAAAATCGTATTTCTATTGTTATGAATTGAATGACTATGTCACATATATTTAATTTGACTCCCCTTTCTTGTTTTGAATTTATATTAAAATTAATATATATTAATTTTGATCGATTTGATATAGGTTTATTTATGATTTATCTCATTAATCTTTATCAATATATCGATCAATTATCGATACAATATATATCGAGTTACATCGAATCATATTGAATATATCAACATATGATACGTTAGATATACGTCGAATTGGTAAATATCATTAATATCGAATGGTACAGTAAATCTTAAATTTATTATTATTTAATTTCAAATGATTAACTTCTTAGATTGATGATTTGTAGGATAATAAATTACTATTTAAATAATAAATGAGAGAACATATTATATTATGTTGATGGAACGGTCTATCTCATCGGATCCATACGCGACAATAACACGTTAATATTTGAGTGGGAATCAAATAATAAAAAATAAATACGTGTACAGCCATCAACCAACGCACGTGAATCCCATGGCATCGTTAATCGGCGCGTGCGGTCAACTATGGCAGGCAAAGGTGGCGCGACTCGCTGCTGCCACAAATCCTGCTGGGATACGCCTCTTGGAAACGCGTCCGTCCAAAATACTGGGTAACGACAGCGGTGTCGGAAGCGCGTTTCCCGCGTGCTCGACGGCCTGAATGATCCACTCGAGCTTCGGATGAACCATTCGTCCCGACGCAATCTATCCGATCTTTTGTTTGTAGTGAGTGCGTTGGGTTGCCGCATAAAATGCGATCCATCGTAGTTTCTCTTCACTTGTTCTTTCACGTGTGGATCGAGATAAAATATATTTTAATATAAAAAATATAAATCTTCGTTCGTCACCCATCACGGGAGTGTCAAACACACGCCTGTATACAGTGGATCGGAAGCTTCGGCTCCCCATGACTACTTGTTCTTCGACCTAATCTTCTATGGTTCGTGTGCCTAAACATTGCTTCGCCTGCGTCGAATCAAAGCTCGTGACCATTAAAAGAGATGACCAAAAATAGACATGCCATTTGTCAGTACTTCTCATACTTTCGAAAGATTGTACAGAGTCGAACAGTTGGGAATAATGTTGTGTGTTTATCGAGATGAGATGAATAGAAGTCATCGATCTCATTAAGAACAAAAAGAATACTTCACTTAGTTAGAAGAGATTAAGAATAATAATATGTTCATTCACATGTTCACAAAAAAAATAAAAAATAAGAGTTGAGGGACAACGTGAAGCTTCTCTTTCCATTGTCTCATCCAAATATAAAGAAGATGAAGAGGAGGAATCTTACAAGAGAAATATTGACACAGCTCATCCAAAAAATTAAAATAAATGCCACTACGTACCTCCATTTTCGTAAGTGCTAAAGTTAGGACAGCTTCGATATATATATATATATGTTAGAAGAACACCATAGAAATCCTTCCCGTGATAGGAGTCAGATGTCATGTTGGGTCCATCTACGCATTAAAAAGAGATCAATCATTGTCCGGTAAAGAGTTCAATCGAGACAAATCTTCTCTTTATATGCAACACAACAACAACAAATCTTCTCTTTATATTCTCTACCTCATAGTTTTACTCATAATATGGTGCGATTATGGGCATTAATCTTGTTAAACGATACAAGCCATAGCCGCATGTCAAGTGAATCAAAAACAAAGATTTGATCGGCGATAGTAATTCATTCTATTAATGTCCATTATCCTCTTAAAAGCAGATTAAGTATATATATATGGAGATAGAGGATATATTATAATATAGGTTAGTAGGCTTATCATTATTAAAAATATTCATGTGTGTAGGATAAAAAAAGATAATCTTAAAAAAAAAATCGTATTTCTATTGTTATGAATTGAATGACTATGTCACATATATTTAATTTGACTCCCCTTTCTTGTTTTGAATTTATATTAAAATTAATATATATTAATTTTGATCGATTTGATATAGGTTTATTTATGATTTATCTCATTAATCTTTATCAATATATCGATCAATTATCGATACAATATATATCGAGTTACATCGAATCATATTGAATATATCAACATATGATACATTAAATATACATTGAATTGGTAAATGTCATTAATATCGAATGATACAGTAAATCTTAAATTTATTATTATTTAATTTCAAATGATTAACTTCTTAGATTGATGATTTGTAGGATAATAAATTACTATTTAAATAATAAATGAGAGAACATATTATATTATGTTGATGGAACGGTCTATCTCATCGGATCCATACGCGACAATAACACGTTAATATTTGAGTGGGAATCAAATAATAAAAAATAAATACGTGTACAGCCATCAACCAACGCACGTGAATCCCATGGCATCGTTAATCGGCGCGTGCGGTCAACTATGGCAGGCAAAGGTGGCGCGACTCGCTGCCACAAATCCTGCTAGGAGACGCCTCTTGGAAACGCGTCCGTCCAAAATACTGGGTAACGACAGCGGTGTCGGAAACGCGTTTCCCGCGTGCTCGACGGCCTGAATGATCCACTCGAGCTTCGGATGAACCATTCGTCCCGACGCAATCTATCCGATCTTTTGTTTGTAGTGAGTGCGTTGGGTTGCCGTATAAAATGCGATCCATCGTAGTTTCTCTTCACTTGTTCTTTCACGTGTGGATCGAGATAAAATATATTTTAATATAAAAAATATAAATCTTCGTTCGTCACCCATCACGGGAGTGTCAAACACACGCCTGTATACAGTGGATCGGAAGCTTCGGCTCCCCCTACCTCTTTCTTACCACAGACACATAATTGTTTTCGTTAGCTTCTTTCTGTAAGGATAGAACTGAAAGAATGATATCAGCTTCATTCAAATTTTATTGAGATGAGATGAAGAGAAGTCATCGATCTCGTTAAGAACAAAAACGATAATACTTCACTTAGTTGGAAGAGATTAAGAAGATTCACAGCAAGAGGATATTTGAACTATGAAGATGATAGAATGACTACTACTACTACTACTACTACTTTCTTATCACGGGCACATAATTGTCTTCACCTGCTTTTTTCTGCAAGGATAGAACTGAAAGAATGAGAAAAGAAGGTAGAAAAACTCTGCGAAACTGAGATTTCCACCTGCTCCACTCCTGCCAAGACTAGAGAGAAACTGAGACGCGTGAAGATAGATAATATAACATGAAATGGGATCTTTTGCTTCTCTATCATGGAAAGAAAACGGTTTTCAGATGCTTATAATAAATGGATAAAGATGAATTATTGTGAGTAGAAGAAAACACCTTAATCGTAATATAATCAAAAAAATAAGCGCAGAAGGAACGTCTCATTAATCTCATCCCTCGATGAACCCCTGTAAAATTATTACTGAACGCTCCCATCCACGCGTTCTAAGAAAGGCTGGTGAAGAAGAAAGAAAATAAAAACAAATTATAAGCTGCAGGAAACAGACAAGAGAGGTGAGGAAACGCTTTGTCAGCAGACCGACCCCTTTGTAGTGTAGTAAATCCGCGAAGTAGATGTTATACCGAGGAGGGAGGACGACGGCCCGTTCGGTACAGTCGCCCTGACGTTGGACTGTGTTGAGCACTGGTGGCGATGCGTCATCATCTTTACAAGGAGAAACAGCAGCCTCATGTCGTCGTCGTCGTCGTCGTCCGCGAGCTGCATCAAAGAAACACATGCACTGATAACTGATACTGTTGTCGGACGATTGAGCACACTGCCTTGTCTGAGTGTCGCCGCCTCTCTGCTTCCATCTCTTCGTCTCCATACGGTAAGTCTTGGTCTG
>LVTN01000336.1:126979-182207 GCA_001649415.1 Musa itinerans
TATATATATATAGAGAGAGAGAGAGAGAGAGAGAGAGAGAGAGAGAGAGAGAGAGAGAGAGATTATTATTGACAGTTCATTTTTTTCTATTGACGATCCTTTATTTCATATAACCACTAAAAATAATAAAATATAATTGTATTAAATATAACTAGTCAATTATCAAAAATATAATCGTTTACTTGATTCATCTCACAACTCCTAGTTTGGTCCAAAATATGAATCGTTTGGTTGACATAAATATATTAACATAAATATACGTTTATGTTAATAATGTGTATAAAGAGAAAAAATAATGTATCGATGATAGTGAGCGACTTTAGGATGAAATCGACATCGATATGGATGAAACCAAAGTGTGTCATTCATGATTACTAGGTGATATGACATATTTCGGTACCGTTCACATAATAACAATCAATAATCACATCACTGTTAATGAGGAGGAAGTTCGATGCGATACATTGCGTGGACGTGACACCTTGGATTCAAATGGGATGCTTGCCTACTCCTATGCTATCTGACATCACATAGTACATAATCGCTCTAGAAAGCTCAGAACGATGTCATGCGACACGAATCCATGTGGGTCGGTTGGTGCTCGTATGGGAGGTATAAATCGATTGCCCGAAGAGTCGATCATCATTAACATATCACGTATGACCGATCCTCATAGGTATAAAAGCTGATCCCTTGACCGGTGTCAGGGGAAGGACTTCGAACACATTAACTCTACTTAACTCGACTCAACTTTGACTTGACCTTATGAGGGGTTGAGTCGGGAAACTCCCCTCCTGATTCTAGCCTTCGTACAAGGACTCAATCGAGAAGAAACAGTAACCCGTCGAGGGAGAGATCATACTCGGGTGACAGAGCTTTGACCCGACATCGACCTATTCCGTTCAAGTTTTCATAAGAATGACTATACACACTCAAAATCTGATACCTCAACCACGGCATAAGGTTCTCGACACCTCGACCAGGAGAACGTATGATTGATTTTCAGAAGATTACAACAATCGGAGATTCTTCGAGTCGAAGACGAATTCAGCTCGACAATTCAGACCCTTAAATTCCAGATCCATCCAAAACCCAATTCCAAACCAGAGAGCGGCTCAGACCGGAAACAATCTGGCTTGAATCACATCTCAAACCATCAACACCTCTCGTTTAGAAGAAGAACATTATTATTTGTCAGTAAAGTTTGATCTTATCTTGGTGCTCTCATTGCTGATTAATAGCTATGTCATTTGAACTTTTCTCGGGAAACAAAACCTGCAAAATTATATCAATTTATTTACAAGAATCCACTCTCATATATTTTCTTTCCCCGTCTATCATAAAAATCGCATATTAAACTTAATATTATTTCCATAATTTGTAAGAGTACATAATCTTTTTCCTTCAAACACTTCCGAAATTTAATGACCATTTTAAGAAACAAAAAATCAATCAACATTGCATTACGAGTTTGATGATGAGTCGATCTTTTTCATTTATGTGTTGCTCTTTTTGTTATTAAATTAGCGTATTTGGCTGATTCCGTATCTTTTGCTTCTTTCCCCTCATCTCATTGCGGACTAAAACATATCTACTCCTTTGATTTGCTCGTTCGCATACCTGCCTTGCGATCGGAGGAACCCGATCGGTGTCCAATAAAATACTGGGTATGTTTCGAGTAACTGTGGACGGAGGGAAAATAACTTTTTGTTCGTTTAGGAAGTACGATTATGGCAAACCGGACGATGGCAAAAATTTCTCCGCGTCTCATGACCCAGACGTCGGATCATACTTTAGAAACAAGACAGAAAACATATAAGTGGCTAATGAAAGTTCAGCACGTCGTCCTTTAATAACCGTAGAAATCTCTTCTGTCGAATCAGAAGCCTGTTTCTGTTCGCTTCAAACCAGTAGATCACATAATCACTGATTTCCGGGCCAAGCCTTATCCAGCCCACCAAACAGCATCTGTTACCTCCTCGAGAACACGACGAGCTTGTAGTACCACTTACGTGGCGATAAACCAGTGGATTTCGTTTTTAGGAACAGTGAACGGGGGCAAGACACAAGTGCGTGGATTCGACCGTCACCTTTGAGATTTGTGCAATGTCAATGCCTGAACTTGGGACGGAACAGTAAACCAACGTTAACCTCTGCCTCGATTCCATCGTACCGCTCTTCCTCTTCCACCCTTTTACCTCACTCCCCTCTATATTGCATTCTCCATCGGACCGCTCTTCCTCTTCCCTTTTACCTCACTCCCCTCTATATTGCATTTCTCTGAGGTTAGTAAGTGGCTCTCTGTTGCTCCCCGCCGAAATCCATGGCGATCGATCACCCTCACCGCCGTATGCGGCTTTCCGCCTTACTCCTAGTCGCGCTGTGGTCGCTGGCGGAGTCCAAGTATATCGCCTACAACACCACGCAACGGATCGTCGCTGACAAGCTCAACGTTCACATCGTAGCGCACACCCACGACGACGTCGGGTGGCTTAAGACCGTGGATCAGTACTACGTCGGCTCCAACAACTCTATTCAGGTCCCTTTCTCCTGATTTCTTGCACATTTGAGTGATTTCCGAATGATCCCGGCGTGAAATTTTTTATCCCCGTGTGGTCCGTAGGGAGCATGCGTCCAGAACGTTCTTGATTCGATCATTCCCGCGCTATTGGCGGATAAGAATCGCAGGTTCATCTATGTGGAACAAGTGGGTGGCTATTTCATTGCCTTGGTTCGGTTTTGATTTGGGATTTTGGGGTTCGTGGAAGACTTATACTCGAAATGAATACAGGCGTTCTTCCAGCGATGGTGGAGGCAGCAGAGCGACGAGATTAAGAATACGGTGAAGGAGCTCCTTAGCTCTGGCCAGTTAGAATTCATGTAAAGACTTCTTATTTTTTGTTTCTTTTGGCAGTGTTAATTTGATGTGGATCATTGTTATCGTGAATTCATCAAGGCGTCTCTTTCGTTTTTGCTATTTCCTCTTTTTCTAAATTATGGTGAGTAGTTTTACAAATTAAAATTTCATCTTTTCTCTTTGAAGAAATGGTGGGATGTGCATGCATGATGAGGCTGCAGTCCATTACATTGATATGATTGATCAGACAACCCTCGGGCACCGATTTATCAAGCAGGAATTTGGTATAATACCTAGGATTGGTTGGCAGATTGATCCCTTTGGACATTCTGCAGTACAAGCTTACTTGCTTTCTGCGGAGGTAACATTTTGTGATTGACATCCATATCTAGCTTTCTGCTTTACTTTCATGGATATGGTCCATCCGTGTTAATGTTTTTTTCACCCTTGTGGTGACTGATGAACTCAAGCTAAGATAACTTCTCTTCCAGTATTACTTATCTGTTATAAGTTCTTCATATATTGCTATGATGCATATATGTTATTTGTTTCTAGCTTCGAAAAACAGTTGTTTCCAATATTAACTATAGCCAAGATTGTGATGCAGAGCATGTGAAATTCAAAGTGATGTCTATTTTTTCTGTTTGTATGGTTTATAAATTGGTAGAAGCTTGATACTTTTCTATGGTTACTAAAAAGGTTTATTACAGAAATAATACTGATAGATATCATTCCTGATTCTTTGGATAAAAGGCTGAACATTGATAAAATAACTAGTATGATAACTCTTACTCGAGCTTCTCACTATGCTTCAATACTAGGTAACTCTGATACCAATTATTAGATCCTTGCTTGATGGGATCTGATAATTGGTATCATAGTCGACAACGATTAATAATAACTAGATTATTAGTTAATAACAACCAATTTGTGCTCAATGAATTTGTCATTATTGGTTAATAACAATTAATAATACCAATTATCGGTTGTTATTACTATGCTCACCAATTAATAATAAACTCTTCTTTTGTAAGTGCATTCTTCAATGTCATCATCTAAAATATGACAAGCATTATATCATTTCTTTGTATGAAGAATCAAGAATGTTGTTATGTCTGTCAATTTAAAGTCATGCTATCCTATCTAAATGATATGTTATTATATATAAAATAAAAGCTATAGTCTTTTTTCATTTCAGACCCTTGCATGATATTTTTCTTTGAAGAGGCTTTAATAAATTGCAGGTTGGATTTGATGCTCTTTATTTTTTTCGGATTGATTACCAAGATCTGGCAAAGCGAAAAGACCTGAAGAGTCTTGAGGTTATATGGCGGGCTTCTAAGTCCCTTGGCTTGTCTACAGATGTGAGTCTATTTTATTCTTGCACCTGATTATTTCATTATTCTGTTTCTCCTTCGTACCTTATTATGTTTCTTTGTTTAGATTTTCACTGGTATATTCCCAAAGAACTATGAACCTCCCCCAGGTGGCTTTTACTTTGAAGTAAACGATGATTCTCCTGTAATTCAGGTAATTAGTTTGAATGGTATTTAAGTGTCTTGGTGTTTTTAGAGTATCTGATTATTATATTTCTTTCTAATGAAGGATGACCCTCTTTTGTTTGATTACAACGTTCAAGAGCGTGTTGATGATTTTGTTGCTGCAGCTCTATCACAGGTAGTGTTATCAGCTTGGTGGTTCCATACTTTCTTTATTTCATCTCTAACCTTTTTTTGAAGTTCCTTAGGATAACCAGAACTTAATTTGCTGCAATATTTGAAGTACATAACTATATGCAGACACCAATTCATGGCTAGTCCAGTTATGATCATGTGTCTGTTTGTTATGTGAAACAGGTTTGGTGATTGAAAATTCAAAATTGAGGTACTAAGATTTGTCTGCCATTGCAGAGCCTCAAACTCAAAATTTTTGGTTTTCTGTCATATTTGATCACCTGGATATTTTGATATTTCAGGACAGTTCAAGTTACTCCTTAAACACGTTAATGCACTTTGTATCATATCTGTATTTACACATCTGTCATAAAGAAGATCTAACACAACATTTTCATGAGATTTTTTTTTTCAAATTATATAATCTGTCAAATTAATTGTTGACTATATCCACAAAATCATGAATGCCTATACTATCATTTTATGATGTGTGCTAAATTTTAGTTCCCATGTCCTTTGGATAATTGACATATTAACATGCCATCCCATTTTATTTATATGAAACTCTGGCATAGAAGCCATGTCTTGTAGTTTAAAATAGTTTGTTATTTTCTGGTTGTGAATACACATCATATTTTATCAGTCTTCATTGCTTACAACTCGTGGTAAATTCCATCTCTTTTTTCAAACAATCTACAATACCTCCATCAGATGCACAAGTACAGGAGCTTAATTTAGATTTTTTGCTATAAAGTTTACGTTGTGTTCGTTATCAAGATTTATTGTAATATTCAGTAACAATGTAGTAAACAATTTCTATGGTCTATCATATTTTACATTCTAGCAATATAGTTGCAGGAAATTATCAGTTAAATGACAACTAATAACATGTATTTTCAGTTTTACATGCACGTCTGAATGTGTAAACAACAATGTCTTTGTTCAAAATTCATTGTTAAATTGATGGTTTGTCTAGACCCCTCAGATATATGAAACTTATGCTATAGGCTAAGGAATGTTGCATTTTTCAACCACGTCTTTTTCTTAGCTAGGTAGCAATATTCAGATATTGTATGCTCTGCATTTTCTTGTCCAATGAATGTTGTGATACAGTATTTTGCTGTGCCATGTCAGCTCTGGTTGGTACGTTCCACCATAGTACATTATATGCACGTGTAGGTTTTTTACACACCAACTTATATGTGTTACCTATACTTGCATGAGATATTGTAGCTAGTATCATGTACAATTTAACTCGTCTCAGGAAGCAAACCATTAAAAGGTTTGTTTTATATTTTCAGGCAAACATTACCAGAGCAAATCATATAATGTTTACCATGGGGACAGATTTCAAGTACCAATATGCAACCTCATGGTTTAGGCAGTTGGATAAATTCATTCATTATGTCAACAAGGTATTTTTTTTCCTGATATTATAAAGAAAATGACTTGTTGAGTTGTAATTTCTTTAGATATTGCTATTTAGAAAAAAATTCATTTCTTACATTCTTTCCTTTTGTGATTATTCCTTTTTATATATTGTGAGATGTCATGATCTAATGTTTCCATTCACTAGTGTGTAACGAAAGAGTTATTAGACCTTGGTTGCCTACATTTATTCTTGACCATAGCCATGAAATGTACAATTATTTTTATAATTGTATCAACTAGTGTGTATCATCTATGTTTATTTCTACATCATATTTTACTCACTAATAGACCCTTCAAGGGCTTAATTTTGCCCTATTTTCATATTTTATGTTTAAAATCCTAGACCCACTCATTTATGAAACTGATATGCAAAAGAAAGTCAAACTTAACTATATTCTCATGTTTATGTAAAACTTTAACTTAAAGGGATTTTTGTAACTTAAACTGGGTCTAGTTGGTGGGTTTTGTATTCTTTCTCTACAACAACAATAAAGCTGTAAGTCCCAACTATTTTTGGTCAGCTACATTGATCTTTTACCACCATTGGGTTATGTAAAAGGTAATATGTTTAGTTAAGTTCAGAGTACTTAAATCTTTATTTATAGTTTCTGTTAAAGTTTTTTTAAATCTTTTTCAACCTCGTCTCTTACCATTAACATTAATCATTTCACCTCTTTTGATTTTCGCATTCGAAGGTCTCATGAGCATATGCCCATGTCATTTTTAGTGATTTTCTCTCATATTATCCTCTATTAAAGTGATACTTGATTGTTCATGGATAAAAGTACTTTTTTTCCTATCTTTCCTATTAACTCCATACATCCATCTCAATATTCTTATCTTGGCAATACAAACTTTTTGTATATATTGTTTTTTAACTGTCCAATACTCAGATCCATAAAAGCATTGTTGGTCTTACAATTGTCTTATAAAATTTTCATTTTAATTTTATAGGTATCCAATGATCACACAAGACTCCTGACGTCCCTTGCCATTTTAATCATTTTGTTTTTACTTTATGAATAATATCTACATCGATCTCTTCATCTTATTGAATAATTGATCCAAGATATGTAAAACTTTAACTTAAAGGGATTTTTGTCCATCCAACTTAACTATATTTTCTTGTTTATTCTTAGAATTACTAAAATTACATCTCATATATTCACATATTTAATTTAAAACCTTTAGTTTCTGATGATTGCCTCCATAGCTCAAGTTTATAATTAATTTTAGTAAAGCTCTGATCAACTAAGATAATATAATCAGTAAATAACATGCATCAGAGAGGTCTATCATGTTAGTGATTACTAAGTTCATTCATTATTAATATGAAAAATTAAGGACTTAATGCAGATCCTTATTGTAATCCTATACTAATAGGAAACTAACTATATACAGTCCCTATAATTCTAACACGAGTAGCTACATTATCATACATATCTTTAATAATATTAATATAATTAATGGATACACCTTTGTTTTCTAAAACCCAACATGATAAATCTCTAGGAACCTTATCATAGGCTTTCTCTAAGTCAATAAAATCAATAAACAAATCTATCTTTTTCTCCCTATACTTTTTTATTAATAACCTTAATAAATAAATATCTTTAATGGTTGATCTTCCAGGCATAAATCCAATTAGATTTTCAGAGATGTTTGTTTCAAGCCTTATCCTACTTTCAATAACTCTTTCCTAAAGTTTCATCATATGGCTCATGATTTTAGTTCCTCTATAATTTGAATACTTTTATATGTCACCCTTATTCTTGTAAATTGACACTAAAAAACTCTTTCTCCATTCATCAGACATCTTTTTATATCCTTTCTCTCTCTCTTTAAAAAATGTGAGACACATTAGTTGAGCTTTTTTTCTCCATGTTTTAGGATGGGCGGGTTAATGCCTTGTATTCTACACCTTCCGTCTATACTGATGCAAAATATGCGCTGGAGGAGTCTTGGCCTCTGAAGACTGGTGACTTCTTTCCGTGAGTGAAATGCTTGAAAATCGTGGAAATGTTATCAATTGTCTCATATAGTTTTCTTTTATGTGACAATTTCATTCCTATCCATTCAGTTATGCAGATAATCCAAATGCATACTGGACTGGATACTTCACCAGTAGGCCATCCATAAAAGGTTATGTGAGAATGATGAGTGCTTATTATCTGGTATGTAGAACACCTTAAGTTTCGTTTTGTATTCTACATGTAGCCATTTCAAATTTTTGCTCTGCTGATGGGAACATGCCTAACTTTGTGGTAATATAATCAGGCTGCTAGGCAATTAGAATTTTTCACAGAAAGAAATAGTTCAGGCTACACTACTGACAGTCTAGCTGATGCTCTAGCAATTGCTCAACATCATGATGCAGTCACTGGAACAGAGAAGCAGCATGTAGCAAATGATTATGCAAAGCGACTATCTATAGGCTATTCAGAGGTTACAACATCAACTCATGTTAATGCAGTCTGTTAGTAATTATAAGATGGGAAATTTTTTGATATTAAATGGTGCTTACAGGCTGAAAAGCTAGTTGGTGCTTCTCTTGCTTGCTTAACTGAGCCAATATCAAGTCCTGGTTGTTACAACATGACAACAAAGTTTGAACAGGTAAACTTCTTTTATTCTTGCTAGGTGATTCCAATTTGTTCATGCTACTAATCCTCTTAAGTCTTATCTTTCTGCATATGAGTGTCTCATTTAGATTTTATTAGAATGCTTGGGCCGTTGACTATAAAACAATGTCAGATATGGCAAATGAACATTATTTTCCTTAAAAATTTTAGCTCTAGATAGTTATGGTGGACTAAATACATAATTCTCGAATTTATTCATTGAAGTTCTAAACATCAGCATGCAAGCTATGTTCACTACTACATTAAGAGTATTTACGTTAGTAATCACACAACTAGCCTGCTATTGTGATTTTTCATCTACGGTAGACATACTATGATGTTGGTTCTGAATAAGAGAATAACAAAGCACATGAATTACTGTAAATCCTGTGGCTGTTTCACTACCTATATAATTTATTGTTCCAGTGCTATGTTTTTCAGTAACTATGTAGTTTATTTCACTAAATCAGCAGAATTCATGCGCTTATGTAGTATATGCTTAAGAAAAGCATTTTTTTACATGTCCCTCCACCATGAAACAGTACACAAATAAATTGTAGGGTCATTTTTACAATTTGTTTAAGAAAATATTCAAGGGATATTCTTTTTCTCTTCTTTTCAGTGTCCTCTTCTGAATATAAGTTATTGCCCACCATCTGAAGTAGATTTGTCTCATGGAAAAAAATTGGTAAGTTCTAATATCAAATATTTTTCTATGATATTTCTTCTGGTTATGTCTTATGGAAAAATCTTTTTTTTTGGGGTTCATGTGTAATCCATAAATCTATTATTTTTAGATTGTTCTTGTCTACAATTCTCTTGGATGGAAGCGGAATGACATTATTCGTATACCTGTAAGTAAATATTCTTCCCTATTACTCATCCTTAACTGATGTATTTATTTATTTTTCTAGTCATTTCCAAGTCTACTAGAATCTTTTAGAGAGATGAAGCTTCAGATTTGGATTGAATTTCTCAGTTCATACATTAGCATGCCAGTGCAACCTTGCCTACATCAGTTTTGATTATATATGTTCCTTGTACTATTTATCACTTTTGCCTGTAAGGAAATTGTTGACCCATACATCACCATATATCGATTTTACCATTATATCGATTTCTCATAACAGAAAAAGTCAATGTCATACTGGGAGCAGATGATCTACTTTGTTCCTTTTCTTCTAAACACCATGTAAGAACTGGGACTAAGTGGATTCTGTCCTAGGAAATTGCAAGGAAGGTATTGCAACATCACTTGAATTTTAAGAAACTTATACATAATTGTACTTGTTGCAGGTGATTAGCGAATCTATTGTTCATGATTCTGACGGAAATGAGATTGAGTCTCAGCTTTTGCCTTTAGCAGATGCTACAATCAACTTACGAAGTCACCATGTCAAGGCATACTTGGGCATTTCTCCAAGTATCACACCCAAATTTTGGCTTATTTTTGCAGTATCAGTACCGCCTCTTGGTTTTAATACATACTTTGTTTCAAGTACAAAAGGAAAAGGTAAAGCTATCAATTTGCGAAGTTATTTTTATATTCATAGAATACCGTACCGTACCGATGTACCGATCAACTGTCGGTATGATACATACTGAGGTATACCGAGCTGTACCGAATATATTGACACATGGTACACTAAGGTGTACCGATGTATCTCCCGTACCGGTCCTCTATCGGACCGGTACATACCATCTGTACCGAGCAGTACAGTACGGTATTGCAAACCATGATTTATACACATTTTAGAGACATGATATGTATCTGAACTATCTGCTGAAAAAGTTGCAGGTTCAGTTGCTTCAGTATCAACCTTTTACTCATCAGAAGAAAGTACGAACAGCAACATCGAAGTTGGAAAAGGAAAATTAAAGCTTCTTTATAATGTGAACGATGGAACACTCACTCATTACTTGAATAGCAGAAGCTTGGTATGTTTTGATGGTAGAAGATGGGTGTTTTATCGATCTTTTTATGGTTATTTATTTGCTCTCTTAGTTTTTGAGGTTCTACTAACTGTCATATTGCAGTACAAGTTCGCTTTTAGATCTGATATTTGAAATTTGACACGGAAAATCATGATACCGTTCTTGTAGCTTTCCAAGCTTGTGGTTGTGTTGTGAATATGCAGTAGCATTTGATTTTTATTTCTCTGTAAACCTTTCCATGTCCCTAATTGGTGGTCTGTTTTCAAGGTAAAAGCAAGTATGGAACAGACATACAGTTACTATGCTGGTGACAGTGGAAGCGGTAGTGATCCTCAGGTACAAATCCTTGCTTCAAGTTATAAGTTCTTTCTCATATAACTTTGTGACGTTTAATTTATAACCATGGCTAACATTATGGATAAGTTTCTCAAGAAACTTGTTTTAATTGTTGAAGGCTTCTGGAGCATACATATTTCGCCCAAATGGTACATTTCCCATAAAGCCTGAAAAGAAGGTACTTATTTCCTTTTAGATAATTTGAATTATCCCATGTATCAAGAGTTTATCAATGTAGTAAATGTCTCCTAAATATTCATATATTATCTTATTTCTCAAGGCACCAACCACAATTGTTCGAGGATCGATACTAGATGAAGTGCATCAGCAGATCAATCCATGGATATATCAGGTAACAATTTTTAAAATTTTGGTGAATCCTATTGTAATAATTAGTACAAGAATGACATTATATATCTATGCTGGGTGTATCTATACATACCTGCATCTCTACTGTTTATTGAAACTTGGTCATAGAAAGCCTTATCAGCCAAACCATTTTTAACACACACACACACATATGTATGCATTTTTTTTGCTTTTTATGTAGCAGCTTGGTATCACACATATGTATGTATTTTTTTTTGCTTTTTATGTAGCAGCTTGGTATAAAAAAGAAAATACTTGATAAATAAGAAAAATTCACTTGCGGCATTTGGATGGTGTGCTAACTTGCTGACTCTACCTAATGGCATTTAAATTCTTTGGAGTGGATAGGCACCTTGAAATCATACCAAATGTTCTTGAAGTTGATTTGGATATTTTCAAAATTTGAATTGTGTAAACATCTATAAAGAGGTCAATCAAGCTGCCGACTTGCTAATCTTGGTAGGAACCAAATGATGAATTGTATCTGAAGGACTCATATCCATTACAACTTTCGTCTATTTGGAGTCGCCTTTTGTAATGGGCTTTTAAATTAATTATATTCTCTTTTGGGTAAAGAAAACTGAATTCCTGTCACTATTTTTTTTGCTTTTTCTGTACCAGGGATCCTTTTATCTTTCTGTCCAAAAATCCCAGTACTCCTATTATGATGACAGCTAACCTTAACATTACATATATGCACTGAGCAAGATTTCATAAAAATAAAAAACAAGACACTGGCATAAGTCCTCTCTGAAACAATTGTAATCTGTGCACTTTTAGTGGACTTAGATGAACCTTATAATGCATGCAACATCCTGTAGTCATGTATCTGACTGAATTCTCTCTAATTTGCACTCTGGATTCAAATATCATCTGTTCTTCATTTTTCTTTCCCATTTCAGATAATTGAGAACAATTTGCACTCCTCTGGATTCAAATATCATCTGTTCTGCATTTTTCTTTCCCATTTCAGATAATTGAGAATCATGTGAATTTAGAGTAGTTCAGTTTTTCAAACTACATAGTCAAAACAGAATTAGAGATAACATGGGAACATAAGATAGGCAATAACAAAATTAAGACTCATTATGCTTGAATGTCATGCTTATCATGTTTCCACACAAGTCTTTCTATGCACCCTATGTGTAATGGAATTAAATAAGAATCTTAAAGTTCTATGGTTCCGTGAAGTAGACATAGTTATCATGTTTCCACAGAAATTTTTGTATATTTTCTGTACAGGAATGGAATTAAACTAGAGTTTCAGGAAAGGCTAAACAGTTTAGGGATGCTGACCAACACAAATTTCACTACTCAACTAGTAAATATGGTATCTCTATGTGCAGGTTTCCAGGGTTTACAAGGACAAGGAGTATGCAGAAGTGGAATTTACAGTAAAGAATTTTTTATTAGAGCTTTTAGGGTTTCCTATGTTTTTCACATTTAATACCTTACCTAGTGCTCATGCTGGTTGTTACTAATGAAGATCTTACACTGATATATGGTCATGTTAGGTTGGGCCAATACCAGTTGATGATGAAATTGGGAAGGAAATAGTGACTAAAATTACAACAGGCATGGCGACGAATAAAACATTCTACACAGATTCCAATGGACGCGATTTTATTAAAAGGGTATTTGTGCTACATAATTTACTATATTTTTCAAGTGTTACCAAAGAATTACATTATATTGGCATGTTAAACTTTGGCTTGAAGTTGACCAATGTTTAATATGTCTATTTCTTCATTTTTGCACTTCCAGTGAAATGTGTATATATATGATTCATTCAGAGTAAATGAGAAACAACCAATAAAAGTTACTTTCATATATTGACGGCACATGAGAAGTCTTGGGATGCCTTGAAAATATGCAATTGTATGTTCTTATAATTTATCACTTTCTATTTGATTTGATTTTTCTCAACTGGAAAAAATAGAAGCACATCTTGGACTAGCTGGTCATTGCCAGATGCAATTAAATATACGAGCATATGTAGAGGTCTTTTTTTATAACCATTCAGACTCTTTTAATTTTATTTATCTGAAATAGTTGTTGCAGGTTTAATGGGGCAGCTTATACGAAAAATTGTTTTATGTTATTCATGCTTCATATACCCTGTAAACTGCCACTACTTTTCATCTTTTTTGGTGTGGTGGAAACTATGGATTCAATTGCCAGAGAGTTTATTGTTATTCCCAGGTTCATAGAGTTATAGATCATAAATTTCTTGTGTCAGTGTTACTCTGTGAACCAACGATCAGACAGATCAAGGTTTTAAACTATGGATCAATGTTGTACTAATACATGTATAAGTTTGAACTAGAGTGAAAGAGGGAGAGATGAGGGGAGGGTTGCTGCAAGACTATTATTTCTAATTTGAATAAATTTCATTAGTTTAGGGGTATTTTGAATATGTTGTAAGATGCCACATGGCAATATCTCCAATGTTTCTACTTTAGGTCCTTGATCCTTTGGTTGCTTAAGGAAAAGAAAAAGGATGTCAATGAGGAAAATCATGTAAGAAATCAAAACATGGTTTGATTGAAAATTACAAATCTTGATTAAAGATTTCACTTGTACATGATGTTTCCATCATCCTTTGAAGATAAAAATCTACAAACCAAATCTATCATTAAAAAGAAGAATGGTCTCCAAAACAAATGTATCAAGGACTTGACACTCTCACCAAGGCATGGGCTAGGAAGGGTGAATCTGTGTTCAGTATTGGTCACCGGTTCCATGCCGGTCCATGATCGGACTGGTATGGGTTTGGTCTGCTCCATGTACCATGTGTTCAGCACACCACAATATTGTTGGGGAAGGGAAAAGATGGGAGGAAGAAGGAAGAGGAAGTGATGTATTGGAGCGAGGAGCATACAGTCAGCAGCATGCAGGCGACTATGGGTGTAGAGCAGACACAAAATTCCTCGCAAGGATTTCAATTGCAAACCCGGGATAAGGTTATAAGAAAAATTATATATACACACACACACACCGGTTGCTGGTTGATGGTCAGACTGATAGATACTGGATGAATCATACCGAACTGGTTGGTTTTGCAATCGATGATCTTAAGCTGTAAGAGGATATTTTTGTGACTTGAGCCTTAGAAATCCAGGGCACAGAAGAGCAACCTTACCTTGCTCATTAGCAATGTTTATTTATAGTGTTTATTCACTGCTTTCATGGCTTATCCAGTTCTTGTTCCGGTGCTTTGTTTATAACCTCCATAGTGGAATTTATGATAGCAGCATTCATGATAAGAGGCTTTCTCACTGTATTAGAATCTCACATCATCTGCAGGTCCGAGATTACAGATCAGATCGGGAGTTACAAGTTAACCAACCTGTTGCCGGAAACTATTACCCTGTAGGTTTATGGTTCAGATGAACACTCTTGTCCTTTTTACTCTTCTTCCGAAACTTAAATGAGGTGTCTAATAGATATTCTTTTCATGTAAATAGAGTTATTCTATAAGGATAAAAGTAAAAAAAGATGAGTGGAAACTGGGTAGCATATTATATATTATTATCTTTAAATGGGCAGGCTTTATATTCGTATTGTGCTATTTCAGATCAATCTTGGAATTTACATGCAAGATGATAGCACAGAATTCTCAGTACTGGTAGACCGTTCTGTTGGTGGTTCTAGCATACTGGATGGGCAAATTGAGCTTATGCTTCATAGGTAAGTTAACATAAGATGAACAAAGTACTTCAGTTGAAATCAGACATGTATTTTTATGTGACATTCAATTTATATAACTAGACTGATTTTATGTTTTATTTATTATTGTATATTGTACAGGAGATTGCTCCATGATGATGGTCGAGGTGTTGGGGAGGCACTAAATGAAACAGTTTGTGTCAATGGTGAATGTGCAGGACTAACAGTATGTATATATTGGTTGTTATTTGTGCATGTTTATCATTTTTTAATCAACCTTTTGAACTTATTGATGGCTCTTCGAAGAGAGAAATCTTGATTGAATGACATGGTGGAATACTATGAGATTGGAGTAAATTTGCTTGAATTTGATTTTTCTAGGAGGAAAATACTCTGTTGTTTTGGTTGAATTTCATACTAGAGGATATTTTCATAGAATATCTAGTTTCTATTACTTGTTCGGCGTCAGAAACAAACTTTTCGTATCTGCACATACCATCTAAATCAAGGTACTTGTGCCAAGTGAAAAGCTTTGCAGGTAATTTACATGGAAGCTTAATGGGTTATCAATTTTGACAGGTTCAAGGTAAATTTTATGTTAAAATTGATCCGCTTGGAGAGGGATCTAGGTGGCGTCGGACGTTTGGCCAGGAGATATATTCTCCTCTCCTTGTAGCATTCTCGATAGAGGTAATACAGCGTCTAGTACCTCGGCTTATTAGTTTGATGCAGGTTCACCATTTTTGTTTTCTCCAGGATGGTGGTAATTGGACAGGATCCCATACTTCAAATTTCTCAGCAATGGATCCCTCCTACAGCTTGCCAGATAATGTTGCACTGATCACTCTTCAGGTATGTGACTTTTCTGCAAAAGATCCTTCCAGAGGCGACCACAGAAAACATTTAACTCTGATAAAATTGAAGCAAAGCCAGAAACAATCTTTTCATATCTGCACATACCATCTAAATCAAGGTGCTTATGCCAAGCGAAAAGCTTTGCAGGTAATTTACATGGAAGCTTAATGGGTTATCAATTTTGACAGGTTCAAGGTAAATTTTATGTTCAAATTGATCCGCTTGGAGAGGGATCTAGGTGGCGTCGGACGTTTGGCCAGGAGATATATTCTCCTCTCCTTGTAGCATTCTCGATAGAGGTAATACAGCATCTAGTACCTCGGTTTATAAGTTTGATGCGGGTTCACCATTTTTGTTTTCTCCAGGATGGTGGTAATTGGACAGGATCCCATACTTCAAATTTCTCAGCAATGGATCCCTCCTACAGCTTGCCAGATAATGTTGCACTGATCACTCTTCAGGTATGTGACTTTTCTGCAAAAGATCCTTCCAGAGGCGACCACAGAAAACATTTAACTCTGATAAAATTGAAGCAAAGATGCTTATTGAGTTCTGTATCTGCATGCTTTTTTGTTACATTTTACTTTCTTGTTGTTAATATATTACTAGGTCAACTTGAAGAATATTTCTAAACTACTTGTCTGAAAACTCTAAATGATTGCAATTTACCAATGTTACTGGGATCTCAATCTCTAAATTGGGGCAAATTACTAGTGATTAGTGTTTGGTGCTTGTCATTTTCTGGCACAAAATAAAGTACCTTGCAACCATGTTGGGGATTTTCTGTCAGATATGCACATTGTGACGTTATCTTACGTAGTACACATTGGACTGCCTATTGTAATTGTACATGTGAGATTCGCTCTAACAAATTAATGATTCAACAATTTTCTTCCAAGCTTTTCTGCAAAAGATCCTTCCAGCGGCGACCACAGGAAACATTTAATTCTGATAAAATTGAAGCAAATATGCTTTTTGAGTTCTGTATCTGCATGCTTTTTTGTTACATTTTACTTTCTTGTTGTTAATATATTACTAGGTCAACTTGAAGAATATTTCTAAACTACTTGTCTGAAAACTCTAAATGATTGCAATTTACCAATGTTACTGGGATCTCAATCTCTCAATTGGGGCAAATTACTAGTGATTAGTGTTTGGTGCTTGTCATTTTCTGGCACAAAATAAAGTACCTTGCAACCATGTTGGGGATTTTCTGTCAGATATGCAGATTGTTGACGTTATCTTACGTAGTACACATTAGACTGCCTATTGTAATTGTACATGTGAGATTTGCTCTAACAAATTAATGATTCAACAATTTTCTTCCAATCTCTTTCGGTTATCCATAACATAACTGTTATGAATACCCACATGCAAATGCACATTGTGAAACCGAAATAGTAGCGTCCTTGTTACATTTGAGATTTAGATCAACATGGTATCATCAGTGGTCTGTGATCATTGGAAGTCTCGAAAAGCCAAGTCCAGAAGCTGAAATGAAGAGGCTAATTACTTAACAGGACTAGATCATTGTGGTTTAAGTTGTGGTTACTGGTAGTTTTAACATGTTCAGATTGATAGGTGAGTGATCTCCATGTTTTTTTTTTCTTCTCCTTAATATCTTATTTTTTGAAAATTTAATATGCTGTCAGGCACTTGAAGATGGAAATGTTCTCCTTCGGTTGGCACACCTTTATGAGGTATTATTTCTCTTATTTCCCATTACAATATGTCATTCAAGTAGTGGATTCTTTCTACCTGTACATGGAATTTAGTAGGACTTCCAAGTCAAGTCTATTCATAATTTGTTTTGTTCATTTGATAATGTAAAGGTGGGAGAGCATAAAGACCTCTCTGCAACGGCCTATGTGGAGCTTAAGAAGATGTTCCCAGTGAGAAAGGTAAAGGAATTCAACTAAGAACTGATTTCCTAAAGAGCAATTATAACATCATTTCCGTGATTCTGCTATTCCAGATTGGCAACATAATAGAAATGAACTTGTCTGCTAATCAAGAGAAGACTGCAATGGAGAAAAAGAGACTGAAATGGAAGACCGAGGGTTCTTCTGGTGTTGAAACCATTGCGAGAGGAGCGCCTGTCGACCCTTCCAAGCTGGTTGTGGAGCTCGCACCAATGGAAATCCGCACATTCTTGATAAAATTCGATTATATTTCCTTTGCCCAAATTGGTGATAGTTGAAATGTGTAACTCAAACCATCATTGACTTTAATGTAGACCCATGTTGCTAATAATGCCGAGCCTTAGAGCATAATCTTATTTCACTAGCTTTTCACCAAATGTAACATGCTCTGGGTTCGTCCTGCCCCACATATGTTCTAGCACTTTCCTTGTCGATTGTAATTTGTTCTAAAAGAGTCTTTCTACTCTGGATTACAAGATTTCTCTGGTTTTTGATCGGGGATCGAAACTGTATTTTGAGTTTCTGAAGATAAAATAAGGGGTTGTTCTTTTCCTGCTAATAGTCAAAGTCGTCTCAATTGCTACCTTGTGACAACGTAATTTTAAGTTTAGTAGTCCATATTATATGAGCCTTTTAGGCAAATGATGCCTTCTCTTATAAAAAAAAATTTAACGATGCTTCTGACATCCATATAGTAAAAAATATATTGGATGCGATTTATCGTATTTTAAAATTTTAGTTTATTTTTTTATAAGAGATTTGACAGAATGATATTTTAGATGTCGACGTTATTTTGAGGTGAGTGAGGGAAAAAGTGTTGCACGTTCTCACAATTATAAAGTCGTACGGTGGTTGGAGTCAGCTCGGTGGGTGGAAATGTGTGAGCAGAAACAGATCTTTGTTCTGTCGGGGCAGAGCAACATGGCCGGCAGAGGCGGCGTCAGACACCACCGGTGGGACGGAATCGTCCCTCCGGAGTGTCGTCCCAACCCTTCCATTCTTCGCTTCTCAGCCCGATGCCACTGGGAGGAAGCCCACGAGCCTCTCCACCGCGACATCGACACCGACAAGATCTGCGGCGTCGGCCCGGGCATGGCCTTTGCCAACGCCCTCCTCCCCCGCCTCTCGGACGAGGCCGTCCTGGGGTTGGTACCGTGCGCCATCGGCGGCACCGCCATAAAAGAGTGGGAGCGGGGATCGCGGCTCTACGAGGAGATGGTGCGAAGGGCTAGGAAGGCGGCCGAGCTCGGTGGCGGCGGGGAGATCAAGGCGGTGCTTTGGTACCAGGGGGAGAGCGACACGACGTCGCATGGTGCTGCGGAAGCGTACGCGGCCAACATAGAGAAGCTTATCCGGGATGTCCGATTGGATCTCTCTCTGCCTTCTCTGCCGTTCATCCAGGCAAGTCTGCTTCCAATTATAACTTCTTTTCTTTTCCTTTCTGCGATGCTTGTCTTCTGTTTCCATGCTTCAAGACCCTGCCTTGGCATTGGCTTATTTTTCGTTCCGTAGGTGGTGTGAATATGAGCGTAGAGCAACCAGCAGATAGGAATCTGATACACGGAACCACTGATCGTCTAGATAGACAGCATGTTAATTAAGCTAACTGGTATGGATTTTGACGATCGATAGCGAGATCCATGGTCGAATCCACCACTTTTCATTATTCATATCCAATTAGCCAAACAGACCACCATTAAAGGGCAACTCTGCAGAAATGCCTCATGTTCGGGTTCTACTGAACATAAACATGATATTCCTTTACTCTACCTTTTAATATTCTCTTCTATGTGAGAATGTGGTGGAAACATGACTGAGACAATAACCATTTCTTCCTGGCATATATACTGAAGGGATCAAACAGTATCTTTGAAATATGAAACTATTTGTTAGTCCTAGGTTGTGCTGTAGTTATTGATCACTCTAATGTAAGCACTGGCAGAACAAATATTGTGGAGGGCGCGAAGGGATGAGAAAAAGTTTTCTATGATAGGAAAATTGGGCAAAAGGAGGATGATCCTCTTAATAAGACCGAAGAATTCACATATCGCTCTCTTGGCCATAAAGAGAGTGAAGGGCAGGGGAACTTGTCAAGGAAGACATGGGTTAGAAGTTGGATGAAATACACAATATATGAAGGATAAGATTTACTTGCTCTCAGAGAGTCTGAAAGCTGATATTTTCTTTTCTCCTCCTTCGGGTTGGTTGTCATTCTAGCATAAAGGTTGGGTGAGGGGACATGTAACAACCAAAGCCTATCTGTTTGCAAAAGAACCTGATAGGTTAGCAAAGCCCTTTTTAATAGAGTTATGTTAGAGAAAAGTTTGCAATTAAATACAATCAGTTAGCAACTAAACTTGATCAGTTAGGAACAAACACCTGCCCTTTCTCATATATTCATAAAAATCTGAGTGAAAGTTACATTTAGATCCTATTGGCGTTGATTTAAGAACATAGCCTTAATTGGCAGAAAATAATCTTGACCCCTATATTAAAACTATGTTACTAGACCAGGTCTTGAACTCATATGGAGTAATGTATGCCGGTGATTAGTGATCTTAGGAATTTTAGATGCGTTACTGAAAAATTCTACCATTTGATTGGTTCTTATATTAAGACCAACAAAAAAGAATTCTTGTGTCATGAAGGTAATGTTTGGACCGCTGCACATAAAAGAGGGAGTGCACCATCCAGTAACCTTGTTTCCAACTGGACCAAGCGAAATCACCTGGTCCATGCGTCTATCCCTCTTCCGACCAGTAAATACCTGGTGGCATGCCTGGTGTTTTATACTTTGATTGAAGCACACTTTAATCTGTAGGATCAAGGGCAGAGACAAGCATCACTATATGATTTCTTCCATTTCCTACTAATTGACTTTGTCGGTCATTAATTTGTTCAAGCCGAGCATCAAAGTGTCACAATATCCTCAATTTCAGCTTTATCCGTGGAAGAATGGTAGGACATGCTGAAGATGATGTCTTGTTAGGTCACACGAACCATAAACCAAAAAGTAATTGAACCATGAGAGAACTGGCTTGGTATCAAATTGATAGAATTTAACACTTCCTATTGAGCATTTTCTTACATTGAAGGAAGGACATGGAAAATAGAGAAGAGAAATAGAATCAGTAGAAACAGTAAACTTCAATAACCTAAGTTCTGATGCCTGCAGGAGTTTACAATACTTTTATAGCCTCTCACACTTCCGCTCTTTTATGTCAGTAATGTGGGACCAAAATGCTGCTTTTATGTGAGTTCCTCTCTTTTATGTCATGGAGTCTTCTAGGCTGATAAAGGGGTAACTACGCCTTTGGAATTTGCATCTTAATGCAGTTGTTTCTGAAAACCTCGGTTTATCCATGCTAAAATAAGAATGTAGTTGGCCTAAGATAATGGGCCTAGGTTATGTTATTGAGCTAGAATAAGTGATTGACCTAGGTGCATATAGAGAGGAATGTGGCTGGTCTTGCTTGAGACTAAAAGGCTAAGGATACACAAAGTTAGAAGAGTATAAGATCGATGAGAGGATTTAGTGAGGAGAATTGTGCAATCCACCAGAATGGAACATCTGTCATTGTAATTGCATCTGAATGTTCTGAATATTGTGCCACTTTTTGTAAGATCTATAAGTAAATAACTTCTGGAAATTTTTAATTTTGAAAAAAAAACAAAATCCTACAAATAACATGGAATTAGTGAGGATGAGTTGAATGAAACTTGTAATTTAACATGAATCTGAAGCAAAATAGAATTGGAACCTTAACTTGATGATGTGAATTCAGCATGCCAAGTTGGATAACAAGAATCAGTTCAATGATGAATTTTCTTTTGTAAATATAAGATCAACTATGGAACCCCTTATCCCACCATTGGATCTTCATTAAGTGTGACACCTTAAATTCTAGACCTTTTGGCAACAGTGTGTTCCATGCTTGCTGGTTTAGATATGATAATTTGATTTTGCGCATCAGCATGTTTGTCACTCACCTTGTGGGATCAATTCTTTGTTGCATTATTTACAAGATGTGTGGTTTTGAAATTAGTTTGTCATAATACTTGAGTAATACAAGGGTTTACTTCAGCTGTTTTAAGTGTCTCTCAGTGGTTTGGACCTTGTATCATAATTGGACATGATTTGGTTGCTCCAAACTCTACGATCCTGATCTGCCTATCTGTAAGTAAAGAATATCCGGCCTAGACAAAACAATGCCTTGCTGTTTCCTGGTATTGGCTTTGGGATTTTCTTGTGCAACCTAGGTGGAAAGTGCGAAAAGGAGGAGCCCTAGCCATCAGTGACAGACCACTCCAGAAGAGCTGAGCTAGAATTCTAACCTTGTATCTGAGTGTTGTCAAATTAATGATTTATGGTAGAAACAGTATTTAGTTCTGGTTGTGGCTTTTATCTAAAAGGTTTCCTTTTGCATCCTCAGGTCGCTATTGCATCTGGTGACAAGCATTACATAGAGAAGATAAGAGAGGCTCAACTGGGAATTAATATGCCCGATGTTCTCATTGTAGATGCTATGGGTTTGCCACTAAATGAAGACAACTTGCATCTCACTACTGAAGCTCAAGTCCTGCTAGGCAACATGCTTGCAGAAGCCTATGCCGAACACTATTTGACGACGATCGATGGCCTCTGAAAGAAGCTTTGAAGGCGTGCTATGCCACGAACGATGTTCCACAGAATCGATGGCCTCTGGTATCTCTTTTTGATGCAGTTATCATTTGATTGGCACAATAATTATTGCTTTTGATTCAAACGGAAATGTTTGAAATATTTTGGGCTGTGATTAACTGACTCATTTCTCAGACATTAAATTTATATAGATTGGAATGGTTGCTAAATGAAAGAGAACTACATGAAGATAATCTTATGGTTCGATGCACGTCTATCTATCTGGTAGGAAATATAATTGAACTTTAACTTGGATTCGTTTATCTGATGTACGAACCTTCTTTCTTTCTTTTTGAGGGTTAAGCTTTTATTTATTTATTTATTTATTTATTTCTTAAAGGTGCGATACTCTATTTGTTTCATTACTTTAACAATATTATACGTTTTAAATACTATAATGATAATAGTTAGTTAGAATAATTAAACTGTAGTTATGTTTATTTAAGAATTAAAACCGTGTTAGGTATTGGATAGAATCATAAAATCATTTGATTTAATTTATATAACACAATAACTTCATTTGTGATATTAAAAAAAAAAATGAATTATGATAAATCGGACTGACAGTGCGTATCGCTACGTACACTCGTTACGCCTTTTCTTTCCGGTGGGAAGTCTTAAGGTGCAATTAAAGTGTGACCCCACCCTTTGTTTACACGAGAATACACGCTGTCCACCGAAGTCCACCGTTAGATCTAAGATGATACTGGTAATCATCAGTCGGACGGATCAGATCCGTTCATCAAATCCAATGCACAGTGAATCCGCTCACAGAAACATAACATGCGGTCACTGCGTTCGCATTCGTCGCTGACGCGGGAGTCGGGCCCTACAGCAAATCTCCAATCAACCAGGAGCCACGCTGCGGCCGAGTCGGACGAGTTAACGCCTCCGACAAAGCAACCCATCTCCTCATCTTTAGAAATCCCCAATCCCGAAGGAAGGGTAGCAAACCCTCGCTCTCTGCTGTTCCTCCGCCCCCTCCGCCCATGTGAGAGGTATTCGACTCCTGATATCTAATTAGGTTTTGTCCCTCTCGATTTCCTGTGGTTAGATTTCTTGGGTTGTACTTTTTTTATTCGATTTGCTACGGGTCTTGTCTGTCTAAAGGCGTTGATTCTTGTTGATTTCATTGAGAAGGTTGATTGAAATCTTTGTTTGTGATGGTGGTACTCTTCTAACCATTTGTTGCGAATGGGATCTGTTGCTGGTGTTAGTTCTTTCGTAAACCTTGTTATTTGATTGCTTGTGCGTGTGAATTGGGTTTCATGGACGGCGAGAGTATGTTAATGACTGCTTAATGTGTTGCTTCTTTGCTTTGATAGTGAACCATTTATTTCCTGCTGTTGTGTTGTTTGGCCATCTTGTTTTCGTCGCGGGAGGATTTTGATTATTTGGTGCTAGTTGGTTTCGTATGACGTCATGGCATGTAGCTTTCAGCAGCGTGTATAATTTTTATTATATTTTTCAAAAATTTCTTTTTCGGTATTATGCTATCAATGATGGTGCTTTTTATACAGATATTTTGCAGAAAACAATAATGTAAGATTCTACCTTTCATCCATTTTTTAAAAGAAAACAACTTGATAGCTATCATCAAAAGAGTTATTTGAGGGCAGTCACTATTGCGTTCTCTGCATATACGGGAGAATGCAACATCATCAAGTCTGCTCCAAAGTTTAGTGGTGTCATTACAAATGTTAGAAATTTGCCAAGGAGGAGGGAGTTTGTTGACGAAGACATCCACCATGTTTGCGGCATTAGACTTTTATAATGCGCTTGTAGTTGCCCTCTAACAAAGAATGTGACAGTCCATTCCTCAATGCTAAAGCTTCACATATTAGATCACTCCTTCCACGACAGTACCTTCCACCTGCCAGTAAACAAGTGCCATTAGAGTCTCTTAAAATGGAACCAAGGCCACTTTCATGTAGGTCCTTGTCCAGGACCTAAGATAAAGACTAAAAAATTTGCTTGATAAATGACCTGTATGCCGTACCATCTCGTACCAGGCATTACAGGAACTGTGTCGAACATATATGGTCTGGTTTACTGTCAGACCAGTGAATACCACCTGTACCATACTGTATCTGGCGGTATTCCAAACCTTGCCAGTATCCATCAACATTGATATTGAGCAGCTTGGTCCAGTGTATCCTAATTTGACATAGGTTATTAGTCCCTTTAGAGCTGGTTGATTTATAAAGTCAGCAATAAGAAAAACAACTTGATAGAAAACAGCAGCAGGAGTGCTTTCGTAGTTGTTATACTTAGTATCGTTTCTGGATTGCCATAGTAGCCAGAAAATGTAGCAATTAAACCTCAAAGGATCTTAGCATCGTTAGGTGTCCAGTCATCTCCATTGAGCCAGGACCCACTAGAATAGTTAGTCCTAAAATTAAATTGTATATTGAAAAACCTCATAAAGAGGTTCCAAACAGAATTTGAAAAGCTGTGGTTACAGAAAATGTGGTCCACAGGATCCAGGTGCTCCTTGGCTCCTCACACAAACAGCAGCGATGTATACTGGTTATGTTCAGGTGAGCCAATCTCTCAGTGGTAAGAAGGTGACTGTAAGAAGTTTCCAACAAAAGATAACAACTTTAGGAGTGACTGGGAACTTCCAAGGCCCTGCTCCATCCCTTCCTTTGAGATCCGAAATCAGTGTTCCTAGTTTTGAGGAAACAATATGCTGATTTCACAGTAGCTGAATCCTTAGTATCAGGGTTGTTGGGTTCTGCTATCGCTTAACACAAAGTGAACAGGGTTGGTGAGTCCTTGCATGGTGGTTCCTTGAAGTGCTTCAATAGGTAGGCAGTATTAGAGGAGCATTTTTCTTTATTGTACATGTCAAAGTGGTGGGATGTAGAGGATTACAGCTCTGGACGTGTAGGCACCGGACTGGTACACACTGGTCATAATTCAGAGTTTGTTTAACCCATTCTTTAATTAGCATTAACCCAAACCCCCCACCCCCTAGGGTCCTCTCCCTCTTGATGTTACACTCACCTCCCTTGTGCCTCCCACCACTGTCCTCTTCCTACTTTGTATTTTTGTCCACTGCCTCCTCCTCTTCCTGTAAGCAACTCAGAACAAAATATCTTATATAAGAACTGAAAAGAACTTTAAATCATCTTGCAAGCTTTGCCATCTGTTGATCATTTCTCTTGTGTTTCGCTAACTAGTCTTACTCAAGCTGTTATGTTTAAGAATGAGATGCTTTATTGCACATTGATTGAGTTTGATATGCTTTAACCATAATTTCTCAACAGATAACTGATTTTCATATCCTCTATTTTGTTTATGTAAAAACCAAAGTTTTCACTATATTGGTTTGCCATTGGAGCCATAAAAATTCTAAACAAACAGTTAGTTTTTCTAGCTTTCATTTTGTTTCATACAATGTATACAGTTTCGAATGATACCGTCCAGTACAGGCGGTACGTACTGGTCCGACAGTAAATCGATACACGGACCGCTCACTACCGGGCGGTTTTTTTTTATTTATAAATAAATAAATAATATATATATATATAAAGGTGACATCACACATTTTTTAATATATATATATATAAATAAAAGATTTTATATATATAGGCGACGTCGCCTCATTTTTCTGCGATGTTGCCGATTTTTTTACTTATATATATATATATATATATATATATATATTTTGAATGGTATACCGAGCGGTATACCGCTTGGTATACGGTATCGTACCGTATTGAGAGAATATCAAAACTTTGGTACGGTACGATATTTTAATCATTGGTTTCATACAAGGATTAAATTGTTTATTTATCGGTCCATATAGATCCCTTTTTTTTGGAGGCGGTGGATAGGGGTAGGGGGCAACAAGCGGGGACAGGGACCGTGAAAGGTGATCGGCACAGGTAGACTGCACGAGGAGGGGAGAGAAGATGGGGGTGGGGGTTGGATTATTAAGGTTTTTAAAAAAAGTTAAAAATAATAATAAAAGATTGGTGTTACCGCTCGGTTCACAGGGCTACCAGGTGGTAAGCCTTGTACCATATGTGGAGTGCTGGAAATTGGATAATTCTCATGCTGGTTCACATCCGAACCTGGTCAATATTGGGGAGTACATATAGATCTAGATGAAATTGCATTCGTTTTCCATGTGTCATGAATTTGATGTGATCATGCTTGTTTATGGATGCCATGAATCGGTAACAAATCTCCTGTGCATCATTGATTCTGGTTTGTATTGCACTCTTGTGGGGGATATCATGGTCTCAACATTAGTAACACTATTGTGAACGAACCTCGTATTGGAAAAGCTCAAGGAAACGCCTAATGCCCCTATCTTGGGGTTGGACAAGGGCTAGACATCTTGTACTGGCACTCAGCTCATGTGTACTATTGCAATTGGACGCCTCATCTTCGCACTCCTGCCAACAACACGAGAACTGCTATCACTAAGTCATAGTGGATCATCATAGGCATGCTACAGCTAATATGTCCATCCATTCAGGTGCTCCTTTTATATTTATTTTTTTCTGCAGTCTTAGAGCTTTTCAGGTATCTAGACTTTTCCTAAAAGCTCATTTGGTTCTTTGGACCTTTGTGCATTTGGTGATCTCTGTAAATTCTAGCAAAGACTGCTTCATCCTTGTTATTCCTTCACCATGAACAATATATTTCACCAATGATGGATATGCTCCGACTATCAAGTATGCTCACACTGGGTTGGTACTTTGATTCTTTGTTGTCATTTTCCTATAATCATCAATCAAGAAGTGGATTGAACTATGCAATTCAGAAGAAGTAACAAAAATACAACCTAGGTTTATCGTAGATTTACATGTTTAATTCAGATTCCAATGGATTTACATAAATATGGGCTAGATTTATGCAAATCTACTTGGATCTGACCTATATTATAAAGATAAAGGCTAGATTTCATAGTATAGGTGGGATCCACATAGATATAAACTATATCTATGTGGATTTAGGCTGGACTCGTTTGGTCAGATTCATGTGTATTTAGCCTAGATCTACATCTTGGTTTGATTTGTACAGATTTGGGTTAGATATAAAGTAGAGTTGTGCAAATCTACTTGGATCTGGCCTATATCTATAAAGATCAAGGCTGGATTTCATGGTCTAGGTTGGATCCATAGAGATCTAAACTAGATCTACAAGGATTTAGGCTGGACTCGTTAGGTCAGTTTCTTGTGTATTTAGGCTAGGTCTACATGAATCTTGGTTCGATTTGTACAGATTTAGGCTAGATATATGTGAATCTGGGCTAAATTCACATGGATCTAGGCCAAACCTACATGGATTCAGGTTAGATCTACATGGATCCATCCTAGACATGATGGACTTCTTTGATTTGAGTTAACTTCAATTGTTCATATTCATTCCTTTGGATGGTCACATAAATAACTGCAATGCTTTCTATCATGGTAATCCCACTCATGTTGAACAGGAAAAGTACATTCAAATAGGCATCAGGGATGCATTTCAACTGAAACAGATTGGTTATATGGTCATGTTCAGATGACATGCAGAATGGCAGCTGGTCAACAGAAGAAACGGTTAACAAGTTCCAACTTCCATGAACAACATAAAGGAAAGAAGAAGAAAAAGCTGGACTCATCTGACTACATATTAAATTTAAGATGTCGTGTGGATCTGGCATGGGATGACCGTCAAAGGAGAGTTGTGGCAAAGAAGGAACAAATCAGTTTATCATGGACAGATATTGCTCCTTTCCTTGACTCTGTTTCCCAGTCCCATGCTGGCTTAGCTGATGTTGTTTCTGTTCCAATTGAAATTTTTAGTTTGGACAATTTGACTGATGTTCTTTCTTACGAGGTATGATTGTCCTAACACAACTAATGAATTTTCTTTTGTAACCTCTGTTTCTTATTAAAATCATTAGTATCTATATTTTAAGTATATATTGCTCTAATGTTTTGTCAGGTTTGGGCTACATGTCTTTCGGAATCAGAGAGAAAGCTTCTCACTCAGTTTCTTCCTAGTGTGAAAGGTGCGGAACAAGTAGTTCATTCGTTGCTTAAGGGAGAAAATCACCACTTTGGAAATCCTTCCCTGAAATGGCAAGTTGAATTTTTGTTGTTGATTAGTCAGCTTCTGTTAATTGGAGTCTCCACTATTGAATCTGAAGGATGCTGATTTCCAGTTTTACAACATTTAATGTTCTTCTAAATAATATGAACTGTGGTTTTTGAAGGATATTTATCCACTTGAATTTAAAGACTTTGTTCTTAAATATTTTTTGTTGCTTGGAAAGTTTATCTAACTGATAATATATGCAATTTCACATAAAATCTAACCAAATACAAGGTAGGAGAAGTAATATGAGCCCAAATGCGATAAACATGTTAGAAGAAGATATATTTATTTAGCACTAGGCTTTGTTCCACAGATTCTTAACTCAACTGTTGTAGACTTATTCCCATATGCTCCACGGAACTGTATTGTCCTTGTTTTAAATTGCCGATAAGCCTGTTTGAAGGAGCTTATCCTATACTGCACAGGTCTACTTCTCTTTGTGCTGGTAATCTTCATCCTGATATTCTTCTTCAAGTGGAGGAACAATGTCAACTCCGTAAGAAGGCATATTATTGTGAGATAAATAAGTATCACAAGGGGTATGTGCAGTAAAAATATATTAGGAGATTGCAAAACTTTGCATTCAAAGTACCACTTTGGGAGTTGTTAAGTGTGTTTAATAATATGCTTATGGTTGCAGCATGCTTGAGGTTTTGAAGAAATGGAAGGAACGATGGTTAAACTGCAAGGATCCAGAGTTACTGTTGAGGTTGTTTCTTCTTGTCTTTTTCTTTCCTACACATGGATAAACATTTTTGCCTGTGGCCATTCAGTAAAAATCTTTACTAGGTATCTCTATCATTGTACATTATTGACTACATGGTTATTTTTGCTTGAACACAAGCTTAGCTCCAAAAAAGAAGAGGCAAGGTACCATTTCTTCTTTTTGAGGGACACTTTGGAGGGTTTCTCATAGGTTGCATGTTTGCTACCAATATGGTAGTTCTTCTAACTTTGGAAAATTTCTTGGTTGTGTGGTTAAATTGCAATTGATATGGTAGGTTCCTATCCATTAAGGTGAACTGTATAATACATTATCTATCCTCTTTAGGTTTGATGGCAAGTTCACATCTTGGCTAGCTTTGTCTCGGTTAGGAATCTATAAAGGTTTTCTAGTGGTATCCCAGTTTCACAGAGAATTAGTTATATGCATGTCTATAATTCATATGACCATGGTATGCAATTTTGAATAGTACCGCCCAATACATACCGGACCGACGGCATACCGGTACGTGGACCGTCCGATACCGGACGGAACGTGCTACAGTGCTATAATAAGAGGAAGAAATATTTAAAACCACTTGGTATGCCTTGGTGTACCAAGCGGTACATGGTACCGTATCGTACTGAGCCAACCTCGAAACATCGGTACAGTACGATATTGCATACCTTGCATATGACCTTATTGTTATATACGAGAAACTTTGTTAGAAGCTTGTGCTTTCCTATGAAGTTGAAATGGAAAAAGTTGAGTCTGTGTCAGAGTGCACCATACCCAAACACCATGTACAAGTCTTTCCTTTGCACTAACATGTGAAGGAAACTTGGTGGGTTGATCTCAATGCTATTCTGCTGGTCCTTAGGAGGTAAGGTTGCTGAAATTTTCTGCTGAAGCTCTTAGGTCAGACGTAAACATATTTGAAACTGTTTGGATGATATTTTCAATGTTGTAGCTTCAGGAAGATGGTGGCAGTTTATCGTTAGCTGCTGGAGATGGTGTTGGATTAGATGAGAGGAGAGATGAGGATTGAGATGAGAAGAAGATAAAGGAGGAGACCAGGTGGTCGGAAGAGGAGAATTCCCACCTGATGAAAACTGAGGTCTGAGCAGCCAGGGAAAAGAAAAAAGAAATGTTAATATTTTATTTGCAATTGTCAAGTACCATCAACATTTCCTCTCTTTCTGTAGGCTGTCTGTGCATCTTGAAGTTGGAAACTAAGATACTTAGTTTAATCTATTGGAGTTTGACTATAGTCAAACTCATTACTAAATTGATCTAATAAGTTGAGCACCTTAAGTGATGAAAATACCCATTCAAATTAACTATCTTTTATAAACCTAGTTAAATCTGAAATCAAAGGCTCTTGTCTCGTATTGACGATCTTTTTTTGTCCCTGGACAGACCAATACATGTCAGTTGGGACTCGTGTACCGACACATGGTACACCTGTACATACTAAAGACTCGAAGAAGAGGAGGGGGAAGGAACAGATGGCTGCGGAGGAAGAGGAGGAAGGAGGAGGAGGAAAACGAAGGAAGAAGAGGTGGCAGTGGAGGAAGAAGAGGAGGCGGAGGAGTAAGAGGAAGAAAAAGGAGATAGAGGAAGGTGGAGGAGGATGAAGCGAACCGGAATCAGTGGCACACGAATGGGCGATGAGCGGCAGCAGATGGCTCGCGAGTGAAGAGGGCTCGCAAACATGAACCCTATTCTGGTGTTAAATAGTTTTTCCTAATAAACTAGACCAGACCACTCAAAGTCTGCCAGTTCATGCCCAAACCTTACAGACTTGTCAGTTTCATACATGTCCAAGTGAAATGGCGTTCCATGTATGAAATTAAAATAACATTAATCCAATCAAAATACCATTCCAGTTCAATTTTTCAGGCTTCTTCGGGGTGGAGAAGAGTGAACAGGGAGGTGCACCATAGAGCCAGAGTAGTCAGAAGCCTTTAATACTTGTATAGTTGTATAGATGAATACATATATATTCAGAGTTTGATACTCATCTATATTCTAGTACAAAACTAAAGAGAATAAGAAGAAATGTTATATGAACAGCTTTTGGGGACCTGAGAATGCCTTTGTCTTCTCCTCTCTTGTCTGAATATGTCTCAAAAAGGCCTTTTGGACCCATATGACTGCTAAAGACACAGGATGATTTGCTAGAATCCTACATGCCTAAGTATTTTATAATTATTGTATTACATCATCTAAAAACTCAAGAAAACTCCTATATATGGAAAGTTAAAAAAATGCTTCTAAGCTGAACTGAATGCTCCAAATTCAACTTTGATGCTTAATTGACTGTATTGCAACGATCCAAGCAATCTATACACATTAATCACTTTTGTTGCACATGGCTCATCCTAGTGCTATGAAACGAAGATGATTCATACCATTTAGGCTATGGACTGAAAATGTCTTTACGCTTTTTCGATGAGCAAATATAAGTAATCTTTCTTACTATTTGTTCTTCCCGTCAATCTGAGATTCTGAGATCATCTTGCAGCCTCTTTAATTTGCATTGAATTTAAATATTGTTGCCTCTCATGCTTCTTGATATTGTAGATGTTTGTGCTAGCCATATGGATGGCATTTGAACCAAAGCATTCCAGAGGGACTTTCATTGTGATTCTGTCCAATTGTCATGACATCAGTGATACTTCGTTGCTTCATCACCTGCATAATGTGTAGAAACATCTTTATGCGTCTTCTAATTCCTTTTCTTCCTTAGCATCATCTTAATTTATTGTTTGCGGTGGTAGTATTCAAGGTTCTAATACCGGGCACACTGCTTGAAATAACCTGGTATTTAGCAGTTTGATGGAAGGCCAACAGATGAACTGGGCAATTATGCTCGGTCGGTTTGAAGCAAGGATGTTTCTAATTCTTTGTTTTGGATGTGATAGGTCTATTTTCATTTTGGATTAGAATATGTTAACATTCCTACTGTTTTCAAACTTAGTAGCTGATATTAGATCTTAGAAAAATCTGGTTGAGGAAAATTTTAAAGCTTTGATACGTCTATTATTTTCATTTTGGATTAGAATAATTTAACATGCCTACTATTTCCAAACTTGGTTGTTGATTAATGATAATGATAAAATTTGTTGATCCTTATCACAGTTTGCATCCTAGGAAACCACTGTCTTTCCATAGGTTTGGAAGCTATCTTCATAAATTGAACTGGCTTCTGCAAACACTTGTTGCCAATTTTTTCATAGATAATTGGGCTCTATGAGCATCCATTAGTATTTTACATTTGTTCTATTCCTCTAAGCTGAACACCTTGAATATACAGTGAAGGATATTGCGAGAACAAGGAAGGATGCTTAGCTAATTCTGCTGAAAGGGCTAAAGTTCTTGCAATCTCAAAGAGGGAATCACCACATAAAGTCTATGACCATGCTGGTGACACTGATAAATACATGTCATATATTAAGGTCAGCTGACTTGTATGTCCTACTTATTAAGTAGTTAAGCTCACTTATATGGTAGTTGGTGCAAGTATAACTAAGGTTTTTAGACCAAAATAACTTCACTAAAGTTGAGAACATTCTTTTGACATGATATTATCTTTATCATCTAAATTCCTTTGCATAATTGGTTGGCTTGAGTTGTATGGCTTTTGCCAGTTGGCTTGGAATGCACCTTGTATCTATGGACTAAACAATCTGCTAGTAACCATCTCAAATGAAAATGATATGAAATATATAAGTATCAGGACTGTATTTGATGTGCTGGGATGTTTTGAAAGTCAAATGAATATGTCCTCATTAGGACTAAATTTGTAAGTAAATAGGAACTTTATATCAAATAACACGAGCTCATTTCTATTTGAAATGATATCACTTGCATCTCTCTTTGAAATGCATTTTATTATGCTTCGTAAACTCAGATAAGAGTGATTGAATGATGACAAGTCTGTTATCTAATCCAGAATATTTCTTTTTGAATACTTAATGAGAAATCTGTTAGATAAAGCATTGGAAATATCCTAAGAAGTGACATCCTTTTTTGATCTAGTGACAGTTAAAAGCAGATGACCTGAGTTCTGTCTCCCAGAAATTTGATTCAGAAAAAGAATGTATAGTCGTTTAGTTGGACCTACCTGTCTTGTTAGAGACATGGGGCTTGAGAACTTTTCTATGTTATCTAGAGTTATACTTTGAAGATAGCCAACCAGTGAAATCTTATAAAAGTTATTTGAAATGCAAATGCTCATGGGAAGCACCTCCCAGCATCTAATAGTCCTGACTGTTTATATCAATGGATAAAATTATTCCAGCTTCTCTTCACAACCAAGCTATGCTACTTTTGACTCATTGCAAAAGTTACACAAAAATAACTTGTCAGATTCTCGACTTGTAGATATGCTATATAAAATAAAAAACCAGGGTGTAAAGACTTTCTACATGGTCTGAATCCGGTTAGTTTGTTGCCAATGGAGATAAGATACCTCTTTCATACATATTATGCCTTGATACTCCTGCTATTGAGAAAATCATTAAGATTTTCATCTTGGTTTTGTTTATTATTGATTTGTATTGTTTGTTTTATTTTCTTCTTTCTGTTTTCTTGCATATATTTAGACTCAGATGTTGTGGAACTAAGTCCATTGGTTTAAGTGGACATTAAGAACACTTGGTCTTTGAATATTTTCCTGGTTGATCTTAAAATTTGATTCTTGTCATCATTCCCAATTTGGTACTTTATAAGCTTGAACTAAGTCAAGCTGCATGTCTGTGTGGATTTTCTGCTCTTTTTGATAAGTTTTATGCACATTAATTATATATCTGATATGTTTTATATTTGTTGGATAATTTTGACATTTTTGTTCATTTCCCATAAAAAGAAAGAATTCTTCGGAGTTCTGATCTGGAACTCAAAATTGGCTTTCTTTATAAGGCTTTTAGAAGAAATCTGGCATGCTGGGTTATGATTGCTATCCTATGGTTGAAAATGTTAATCATTTGTTTTTCTTTTTTTTGTCAATACGTCAGGTAAGCAGGGCACAGCATCAGCTGATCAAGAATATAAAGCATTCTGCTGATGGTATTCAACCTAAATTACTTGGTCGTGTGCTTGGTGACATACAATGCTTTCATGTTCATCCTTATGAAACATTTGAAGAGGAAGAAAAGAAGAGGTTGCATGAGCACTGGTTGGTTATCATTTCTCTCATGGTCAGTTTGATGTCTGAAAGTTATTAGATTCTGAAAATTAAGCCTCGTGCAAGCAGGTTGCAAGTAGTAAACAAGGATCTCTTGGTAGCTTTTGAGGCTGCCAGGGGCCAGAAGTTGTGGAGAGAGCGATCTTGGAAATCTTTGGAACGGGAACTCGCAGAGAAAATGAAGTTGTTAGATTTTAAGGTATTCTTTGATCTTATTAGTTATTATTATTCCTTCACACATTTACTTGTAGCAAAAAGAACTATAAGCACCATCCATGGTAATGAAATCTGTACTCTGTACATGCTATGAATTAGTTGGTAAATTGCACCGGTGCTTGCTGAGTTCTTCATCCCTTTCCAGTATATAAGATCCATGCACATGCCTCAATGGGCATGACATGGCATGAACTTGCAATAGTGACCATGGACTCCCTGTGCTACTGGCTGACTGCAATGGTCAGAGTATGCTGCTCCTTCAAACTCATCTGCTTATATAAATTTTGATGCAGAAATCTTAGGTGATGTTTTTTGTTTGCATTTATGCATACACGCACACACATGCAATTCGTTACTACAGATGCTCGCATTATAAAAAACAAACTAATATTAGATGCTCAATATCCATATGCATGCACGCTTGGATGAATAGAGATGCGGGTATCAGTTATAATGTAAATGTGACTAGTAACTATTAAGTATTACGTATGCACGTGTGGTCACATCATAGACAAATATAAGAAAGGATGTTGATTGTGGCACTTGATGCCATTTATTTTATTTAATTAAAGGATAATTGCTAGTTGATATTCTCCACTTTCTCTATCCTTAAAACACAGTTATGACTTGCCATGCATAGATTCTTGGACATCTGAGTGTCCCATCTCTGATCAACGATACGGAGATATAACTCAAATGTCCTCGAAGCAGAAAGTGCCTTCCTGATCTCCTTTATAGTGCAGACATGTGATATACATAGTCCATCTACTATGATAGAGCAATACATACAATGACCCCATCATGACAATGATTTCAGTCACTGCATCTCAGAATCTGCAGGATACATAGAGCTCCATTACCTTTTCATCTGATGAGCTAACCCAAAATGTAAACATAGTTTTCAATCCGATTATTCTTTGCAAGATAAACTTTAAGGAGATAGATTGGCAAACTAAGTAACATAACGCCATAGGAGGTTATTATATGAATTCTTGAATTATTTTATGCATCTAATGATGATTATAGAAGAAAATGATAATGCTTTGTGCCTTTTGTCATTGTCCTCTTTAACACTAGGATACCACCGATATCCATCATTAGGTTGATACAGTCAACTGCACATGGTGTCAAAAGAATTTTCACTAAGTGTCCAATTGTTCACCAACCTTTTTAAGGTTTACATCATCGTTGGTTATCACTTTTACTACAAACTGAGGTCTAATCTCATTTATGGGTCTCAATAGTGCATTGTGAATACAATTTGATGCATCAACCAACTTGTGGAAGACTATTCTGTTAGAATATATCAAGAAGTTTGGGATATTCATCCTGATAGGGTCAAACCAGCTATGGTACATGATTGCCATATCATAGAGGATCCGGCTTCTTAAAAGCAAGGTTTTTAATTTCGAGTATCGGAGCCATATCATTCCTGGCCCAAACCAATACAGGCATGAGCTTTACCAATATCAAATTTCGAAAAAAAAATGAAAAAAAAGATGAAAATTATAAAAATTACTATCTAGTAGAAGTCCTGTATCGGATGGTATAGGCGTTGAACTACGCTTGGGTACAAGCCCTATACCTAGTAGACCACCTAGTTTACCCAAGTCCTTGTGCCAGCAAGCTGTGGGATAAGTAAATACTGTCAGTACGGTATCAGATGATATTGCAAACCTTGCTCAAAAGTATTAATTTAATCTTTGACTCCTCAACCTCTTTATCAAGATATCTATCAATAGTCTTAAATGGAGTAGGAGGTTATACACCAGGGCATGCTTCTGAATGGACACTAAGGATCGTAGCAAGGATCTCAAGCTGCATTAATAACGATGCAGTTGAAATTGAACCATTTTGTAATTGCTTTACCCAACGTTTCGTATCGTACTGCCTGATATGGATGGTACGCTCCGGTCCGCCAGCCTATCGGCACGCGAACCGCCCACTATCGAGTGGTATCAAATTTTTGGCCCCATATCGAATGATACGAGGCTGTACTGGGTGGTAAAGGTCAAAATTTCGACCATTACCGACCTGTACCGAGCGTTACGTAGTAGCTGTCATCCGACCAAGCGAACACGCCACTCCCTTTCAGTACGACATTCTCCTAGTGGCTGTCGTAGCGGTTGCCATTAGCCCAGATGATCGCCCCACGGTCGAATATTATGTCGTTCCGCCACTCGCCAATGTATTAGTTCCCCTTTGCCACACGTACTAGCCGCAACCCTCCTGTAGGTTGTGCCATTAGCCGCCCTCGTGATAGCCGTCATTGGAGTACCACTTGCGTCCGAACCTGTGCTCTCAGTCGGTGACACAAGAACCGGGGCAGGCATTGCCCTCCGACTCGATGAAGGTCTCGAAGCCTTCCATCCGGTCGAAACGGAGCTCGCTCATGAAGGTCACGTTGGAGGGCCACAATAACTTTCCCTTTCCAGAAGCCTTCCCCGTCTGCCACTCCCCCTCGTGCATGCACTAGTCGGCCCCAAGGCACTTCGCTCGTCGGTGGGGGGAGTTCTCTGCATCCACGATCAGGTACAAAAACCCTACGTTGCTTCGTGTTCTCCGCTCAGTACGCCGGTATGGTATGAGATTAAAAACCTTTGGCTTTACCTATATACCTCTTCTTCTCTTTAGTATGTGTATCATTGATCCTTGTTTGTTTTGTAGTTTGAGATGGGAAAGCTATGGGATTTATGTCGACTAATTAAAAGCTGGCCTACCAAATGAACAAAGTAGTCTATTCCAAGCGAGTAGTATGCTATATAGTCTATCAAAATGATTTGTGGAATTGAATAGGAAAACGAGTTGATTCTTTGGAGAAATTGTTTCCTGGTGCTCATACCACTGGATTTTCACCTAGTTTTGTTATAGAGATAAAAGAATTTTGTGAGTTACTAGTGGCAAAGTGATAGATAACTCCTGGCTTACGGTCTTAATTGAATTTCTCATGGTGCTGATTTACATAAATTGAATTCTGTATGATAAAACCTTAGTTAATTGTAGTTTGTTTTACTTTGCATTTGCCTTTTGTGAGATATTTTTGCTTTTGTTTACAACAGGGTAGTCTACATTTTTTTCCCTGCTCTTTGCTGATTTCTAATTTCTTTTAGTTTTTTTCTGTTAAGCTTCCATCTATGAAAAAGAGGTTGGAGATGCTAACTGTTCTATGGCTAATTGATTAGGATGATAAAATAGAAAGTTCTGAGGGCTCCCCAGAAGAACCTACATATGATGGTTATTGCAGAAATCAACATACCCAGGATATTGATGACAAAAGTTACGGCCAGTCAAAAGATAATTCCATTGATGACCATCAGTTGGAGCTCATTCCTTCTCTGAATAGTCACAAGGAACCTAGTCTTATCATCCACAACCAAGAAGAGACATTACAACAGGATGATGATTTCTCTCCTCTTTCGCATGTGGAAAAGCAGAATCCTAAAAACATGTGGCAGACGGCAGGTGTTTCTGATTCTTATTACCATTCTACAGAGAACCATGGTTACACATCGGCTAGCGAGTTGTCTCTTCGGCAACCCCAACTTACAATAGAACATCCAACTAATATGATTGATCTAGAGAGAGACATAATAGAATCCGAAGGTGGAGAGTCCATTCCTTCAGCTTTTGATGTAGACGGCCGGGCTTCTCTGTTTTGTTCATTTGGTCGAAATGAGATGCTTCCAACCTTTCCAAAGGAACCGAGAGTGATGTCATCTTATCCGGAACATATAAACGGCATGAAGCAACCTGGATTGCAGTTTTTGATGGCTAATGATGATTTGCAAGAATCTAGTCTGGTTTCCAATCAATTGCAGGAGCAGCAGCAGTTGATAGAGCAGAGAGATGTAAGGGAGAAAGAGGTATATATGCAACAAATCATACCCAAGAAAGTATATTCCACTACCAGGTACCCAAACCAAGGGTTTCCATCAGTCGATCGTCAGAATCTTGCCGCTGTTCAGTCATCCATGAATAGTGGTACCCGAGGCTACAATTGGTTTCCTGGTGATGATCAGTCTTACAGTAGTTGGTCTGCAGTTGAATCATCGAGGGGTGGTGGCCAATGTTTGGATGACGGTGGCAATGCAGACGGGAGCCTCTATAGTGTTTTATCTAACAAGTTGTCGACGTGCTCACCATATGACAGTAATAGTTCAGAACAGTATCTCCAACCAAGAAGCTTTGTTGGAAATGTTATCCCCAGTGCTCACAATATTTATGGGTACGGACAGCATCAACCCGACAACCCAAGCAGCCATCAAATAGGTGTTACTCCGTCAATGAACAACGGGTCATGGATGAACTTTCCACATCAAAATCCCGATCTTCACGATCCTTTGGGGAGGCCATTTCAAAGGCCTTGGGATCATCAGTAGCACCTTACTGCAGGCAGAACCCTCGATCACGTTCTCCATTTTGACTCGTTTGCAGGCGGAACCCTCTGTCAAGACATTTACTCGTAAAGAGGCTCATGTGCAGAATGCACCAAGATGACTTCATAAAATTTAGTTATTTGGCCTTTGTGGGGTGGCCTCTCTCATAACCGGTGCTTGCAAACACTACGAGTTTGGTGGTTTGTACATATATCCTGAATGCCATGAGGGTGTGGAAGGGGGAGAGGAACAGAATGCTTTGGTTCAGCAGCGATTTTTTTTTTTGTTACAGCTTTTTTTTGTTTTTTTAATTTCGCATTGTATGAAGGGTATTATTATATTTTTATGTTGGGAACGAGGGTTCCTTCCACAAATAAAAGTTTTGATCATTTACATAAAATAGCAAGAAGGTATGCCACTTTTGATTCCAATCATCCTGATGACGGCAAATGCATCTTTTTTGGTGCTTGATTTCACATCGGATGTCATGTTAACTTAGTTTTTACCGAAGACTTCATCAAACCACTTCAGTTTCGAACCTAACATTATGACAAACTTTGACATTGAATTCATTGGCGATTAACCTCTTACATGCCGAACAACCACCACCTTGAACTTCGTTAGGATCTTAAGATGATGCTATTGCTGCAATCTTTGAAAAGGAGTCAAAAATTTGGGCTCCGACGATCCTACTATCGAAAAGATTAACAAAGCACAAACAGTGCTTGTTTGTTGACTCAGGACAATTGTCGTTTCCGCCTGGCAGTACCGTCGTCCCTAACTGCTTTAGGTCATATGTTTTGCCTTCTAATTCTGAAAATTTAGGTTCTATTTCAGCCAGAAATCAACTTCAATTCGCTTAAAATGACCTCGACCAAGACCTTGACTCATCAACCACTCATTCTGACACATATTCGAAATTTTTGACACATTATCCACTCTTTTGATATATCATCTAATCTTTCGATAAAATGACCTCGACCAAGACCTTGACTCATCAACCACTTCATTCGACACACGTTCCCTTCGACACATCACCCAATCCTCTCGCATGTCGATTTCATCACAACATTCGATCTTTGATTATCCACTCTTTTGATATATCGTCTAATCTTTCGATAAAATGATCTCGACCAAGACCTTGACTCATCAACCACTTCATTCGACACATCACCCAATCCTCTCGCACATCATGATGACCTAGCATGAAATTTGATCTTCAGCACGTCAATCGATCCCCTAAATTCGATCTTCAACACGTCAATCGATCCCCTAAATTCGATCTTCAGCACGTCAATCGATCCCCTAACACGATGTTTAAATTTTCAAACAACGAACTTCTATTACTCTTGACATTTGACATTCAAAATATTTTTTTATGTTATTATCTCAATTATCAAATTAATCAATTAATTTCATCATTAAGAATCCTTTGATTAAATTAGCTGTGATTGTAGGTTGGTTTGGTTTCACGGAAAAATGCAACCGTCTGATTTATAAATCCTTTGATTAGATAGGCTAGGGGAGTAGGCCAGGAGGCCATTGGCAGGTGCTGTGACATCGCCGTCTTGGGATTGGTCAGATTCACGCTCAAATCTCAACAGCTGTTACATCGCCGCCACACATATTGGCATCACACACAACTGAACTGATCGGAAAGATAAAAATGCAAGGGTTAATTACCTTTCATCGCCATCAGAAGCTGAGCTGAGCTCATACGAACTACCGATGCAATGATAGCTAAATTTCTCCCTCGAGCTTGAGATTAAGCAAACTGACCCTCCGTACCACACCAGACTAGCTTTGGTCAGAACCCTTTTTGCCTCTACATGTTTGTCATCGGGCAGGAGATCCGATGAACGTGACAGCCTGCAAAGATCAATAAGTAACGGATTCAAAAACATCAGTCCCTTCACAATTAAAACAAGCTATGCGATCATCAATCAGCCATACTACTTCCCTGCCTGTGCAGCCTACTAAAAGAAACATACATACATACCTTCTTTGCCGAGCACCAAAATCCAACATTTGCTGCATAAGCCGCCAAATATTAGTATGATCACCAGCAGATTATAAGCAAAAAACAATTAATTCCAAATTGCTAGTTAATGGTCACTTCAAATATTTAATTAAGCCACAAATCTGCTAGACCCTGACAAGATTCAACCTACCCTAAAGAACAAGTTCTCTCTCCAGAACAAAACCAATGTCCACAACAGAACATCCTCCACCAAAAAAACTAGTTACTCAACTTGAAGACCATCATTCAGGGATAATGCTGCCAACTGATCAGCTGGAGCATTCACAAGCTGGTGCTGCTGTGCAGCATTCCTCAGGACTTCCATAGCTTCTGCCACTTTTGATTTCAATGCTTCCGGAGACTCCAACAAATGCAGGACTTCTGTCTGGTCCATCTCCAGAAGCATTCCAGTCACTTTAGCTGCATGATCACGTTCCAGTTGGTCCACCAGTGGGTACAGGCTTTCACCGAGCATCTGGACAAGAAAAACATGTGCTGGTAAGAGCAAATTAAGATGGAACCAAATACATTCAGAGAAACACTAATCAAGATATAGCTGAAAGTTCACAGTTGACCAACTAGTTCATAATTAGGTCCATGTTAGTGAAGACCCTCATAGGTACTACGATATGACACCAGAACAAGAAAACCTAGGAAAATTTACAAAAAAAAAAAAAGGAGCATGAAACAACATTATTGAGCAAATCAATAAAATGAGAAAAGATGTAAGAGTAAAGCATCAGAGTAATATCGGTACATGGTTAAAACAATTGTGAAACTTTTGATCTCTTCGAAGCTTTAAATGTGGCTTTCAAAGCTCATATCAGTCTATGGAATGGATGGACCACAAACTGTCTAGTTCAGCCCAAAGACATTGGGGTATAGTAATAATCTCCTGTACATGGTTGAGAATCTGTTCTATGCAGCAATATCTTGTCAGCAGATGTTTTAACCGGTAAACATCTCGAAATGTTCGGTCAAGGTCCAAGTACAACCAACGAAACAGAATTATGAACATGTACCAGGACTTGTATTTAGGTTTACAGTAGTCCGCTTTTGGATTAACCACTCTGCCAAGAACAATCTGAGATTCAATGAAGATATCAATAAGGTGAGAAAAAGCTGATGAATTGCCCAGAGTAAATAAGCATCAAGCAGTATTTTGGTGACTGAATCGATGGTGAAGAGATCCATAATGAACATGATAAAAGAAGAAATCATAGACCTTCACTTGATGATGCACCAGTGAAGTCATCGAGTGCCAAGGCGCTCGCCTAGGTGCCCAGGCGAGGCGAGGCCTGAGCGCCCGCCTAATGGTTCGGGTGGGTGTCTTCACTCAGGCGAGGCCCAGGCAAGCGCTGGGCGAGTCGAGCGAACGCTTGGTTCAACTCAGGCCAGTTCGAGCTCGAGCCGTTGAACCAAATAATTGTATCTAGTTTGATTGAACCAATTAGACCCTGAGTCGACGGGCGTAGTGTTTAATTGAGACTTGTCCACGCACAAGGCGTAATGCAGAAACCCTTTCACTTCGTTTCTACCCGACTTCGGAGATCCTCCCATCGACGAACGACGACAGGAATGGCAGCAACAGCATCTTCCTCCAGCAGCAGAGACAACGACGTCTTCCTCCAACAATGACGATAGTGACGGCGTCTTCCCTCGACGACAGCGGCAACAACTTCTTCCCCTCCCTCCCCGTATATCTCTCTTTCTCCTCCCTCCAACCTTTGTCGTGTTCACCACAACGCTCTGCAACCTCTTCTCTCTTCCCCTCCTTCCCTGTTCACGACGACAGGAATGGCAGCAACAGCATCGCTGCCTTCTTCTCCTTTCACCACTGCCTTCTTCCCCATTCACCACAGCCCTCCTACAGCCTCTTCCTTCTTCCCTCTTCCATCTTCCCCTCCCTCTTCCCCATTCATCGCTGCTTTCTTCCCTTTTCACCACTGTCTTCTTCCCCATTCACCCCAGCCATCCTACAGCCTCTTCCACGTTCACCACTGCCACTTCATTGCTGTATGTCAATTTAAACTTAAAATAGCTCCTGCTTTGCTGTTAGCCTTTGTTGTTTGTTTGTTTGTGAGAACAGCAGCTGCTGCCTGCTGTAGTACAGCAGTAGTAAAATGTCAATTATTATTGCTATTTTTGTGGTGATTAGTGCTACATTTTAGTGTTTTGGATTGTCGTTGCAGCTTTAGATGGTGACAAGATTGAAGATGATAAACTAGATTTTGATCATCTTTGATGTTAATCTTGTTTTATTTTATCATTTTTTTATTGAATATGAACAATCTAGTTCGGTAGTTTAAATGAATGGAAGTTTGATGTGTTGTTTTTGTTTTATTTTTTTATTATTCATGATATATAATTTTTAAATTATAATATTTGGGAGCACCTCGAGCATTTTGGGATCGCCGTGCCTTTTGACGCCTACCACTTTTGACAACACTGTGGTGCACAAAACCAGATTGTCTAAATTTTACAAAAGATGCACAAAAACATGGTTATTTATGAGCACATACCGTTCTTTGATGCTCAGGGGTTGCATTAGCAAGGGCTGAAGCCAACGTCCCGGTGGGAATAGGTTGTGAAATGGCAGCCTCTCGTATAGGCAAACTACCCATATCATAAGGTGAGAGCATTCCTCCAGGTGCACCAGGCATAGGAACCTCAGGTATGTTGCGCCCAGGAGGATAGCGAAAGACACGACGTGGAAGCATCTGGAATGGAATAATATCAACAATATTAACAAAGTGAATGAGCCTTGTTAATGGATTAAAACAAGAAAAAACACACCAATAATTGTGTATGAACTTACACATAAAAGAATGATACAATTAGTTGTACTGCACACTGTAAATCATATATTAGGATTGCATGGAACAATGACCATCATACAGTCTAGGCATGTTGTTATTCACACTATTTAATCATGCTGTGCCAGAGTTGTCTACCCTATTGGTTAACCTTCAACATAGTTATAATTGCCAATTAGAGCCAGGTGCTTCCCCAGCCTGTCAGAATATATATCAACCACATACTCTGATCAAACCACATCAATGTTTCCAACCGTAAAACAATTAAACCTATCAAATGGAGTAGTGGCAAAAGAGAACTATTTTTAAGCACAAAAAGAAATCACAAACCTGCTGCTGAATTAAAGGCATCGGCTGATGTGTTTGTTGCACAGGTCCAGCGCTGGCACGTCTCCCCCCAGGGCGTGTCTGCTGACCTTGTTGGACTAATGGCATATAGAAATTTGGCATAGGAGCACCCACAGGCCTCATTCCTGGAACATGCTGTTGTGGGAAGCCAAATCCCGGCTGCGAATGAAGATTCTTTTAGGATTCTTTTAGGCAACCATGCAACTGACAGTAAGCATTAATTACAAACCAAATCTTTCAAAGGAACATAAACTTCAAATTTGTTCAACCTGCCCAAAAGCACAAAAACAATGTACTCCATGGAAATTGAGAGTAAAATCTTATGCAAAGGCATGTTGTGTGCATCCATGTTCACAACAATGCAACGTTAATGAAAACAAGCCGACTAGAATTATCAATTGATCATATCCAACTTCAAAAGTTTAGGTACCACTTCATATGTTCCATGACTAACAAAGTAGCAATTATCATCTTTAATTAGAAAAGTTCCTTGGGGTGAATCAAAAGATGTAGCAAAAGGGCTTTCATTTGGTATATCTTCAAGTTATGTTTCTATTTGAGCCAAAAAGTGTTCTAATTGAATTTATAACAGAAAATTTAACTCCAATTTTACAGTTATAGCTTATCTTGCCACTATTCCGTGAGAGTTTTTAGAATTACCTTCAGAGACCTACTTGGAGTACAACTGATATATCAATACTAAATATATATTGCATTGAAAGTAAGATCACCAGGATTCATTTTCCATAAGTCAAGGTTTCTTTTAAAAAGATTTTGTGACTCTAGATTGTCTAAATTCAAAATGTTTCATAATTCATCACACAGTTTCTTCAACTATTATTCATTAAGCATCCAGTGTATGACACATTAATAAGTTTAGTCATCAAGCATCCCATATAGGAGCGATGGCTACAAGGGATTAGAATAAATTTTCTTTTGCTGAAACAGAATTTAATGAATACAGTAGGATTTTAGTCCAATTCTTAAAATAACATCTCAGTATTAAAAATTCAAACAAAACCCATCTTAGTCCAATCAAGATGAGCTTTTATGTTATAACACAACATTATTATTGAACTACAATTAACCATGTCCTTGCAGATTAACACTAAATCACATCAGATGTCAGTAAAGAAACCAAATAGATTCATATTTTCATAGGTGTACTCTCAATGTATGCATAATAAATAGAAGATTAAAGATAAAGCCAAAGCAAAATGCTTAAGAAAACATTGTACCTGTGGAGGAATAAGAGCATGTGGAGGTTGACCATAAAAGATTTGTTGTCCCAAACCAGGAGTAGCAGGAGGGTACATAGGCATCCTAGGACCAATGGCAGGTGTCATTGCAACTGGCCGCATCTGTGAAAAATGTGCCTATATTGAACAAGATCAAGCAGATATGTTTTAGTCAATCATGTCAAAATAGTTAATTTCTTAGTCAATCATATCAAAATTGTCCAGTAGAAATATGCAACAGTGTTGAAAACATGCCAATCAATCATCAGGAAATATATGAAATAGATTGAAAATATACATCAAGCAAAAAGTAAACCACCATGGCGACAGTAATTCACAACAAAATCTATATTGCCAAAGAAACATTAAATAAGCAAACCAATAACTGCAAAGAGCCCACGGAATATACTGTGCAGAACCTAGAAAAAATCAAAATCCAGTAGAACTCAGCAAATAAAAGACTAGCTGATTGACAGGCTCCATCCAAACTACCTTAAAGGCTTAAACAATTCACCCAAACCTCAATTGTTACAGCCAAGGCTTCAAGATTCAATCCAAGACCCATACCATTCCTAGCCTCAACAATACAACTCCTTTATAGACCAGTATACTAACTTGCAGAATGCTGGTGTCACAATCAGCAGTCCTTGAACAATTGTTACAGCCAAGGCTTCAAGATCCAATCCAAGACCCATCCGTTCCTGGCCTGACCAATACATGTCCTTTATAAACCGGTGTACGAACATGCAGAATGCTGGTGTCACAATCAGCACGGCCCAAAGAGAAAGGAGAGAAGAAGTTGGGGAGGAGGAAGAGGAGAACAGCTTCACATACCATCCAATGAGGCAACAGCAGTGATGATACAAGGAGGAGGCAGCATGGATATGGTAGTAGGTGGACAAGGTGGCAGCGGCATTAGTGGAGGTTGCATCGACCAAGTGATAGAGGGAAAAGTCTTGTTTAAAGTAAAAAGTTTACTCTTTTCCTTTACCATCTAAAACAGCTAACTTATCAACAGCTGTTTTCATCTGTTAAATTTTAAAATATAAATAAAAAACCCCAATTTTGAATTGGAACAAACATAACTGCCCTGTCGGCATGCACCAATCGGTATATACAAATCAAACAAGTCATTTAAACGATGGGTACAAACTTGATATGGAACTTGTATCTAACATGATCAACCTCATCATCTTCATCTTATTTACAATTATAACATGTAATTTCCTTATCATCCAACATTATAAACCATAAAGCATGATTGGATCAATATATGACTTTGAAGCAGCCGGTAGGGCCACTTGACTTCTATAAACAGCATCTAGGTAGTGAAGGCACCAAAATAGCTTTCACATAGCATATGAAAGGCCTGTTTATTAACTGAAAAAGACAGTAGGATAAATTATCTGTGAAATTGCATAAGATAAATTACCTGCAATCTAGCTCTCCTATCTTCTTTCGATTGTGCAAGTGCAACATAGAGTGGTTTTCCATTAATCATCTTCCCATTCATATCTGCAAGCTAATGGAATGGAAAGAATCTTGTCAGTTCCAGAATATTATCCAAATGCTGACAGAAAGTCTTCACTTACAGCTCGAGCTGCTTCCTCAGGAGTCGAGAAAGCAACAAATCCAGAACCTTTACTTGCACCACTGGGATCCCGCATAATCTGCACAATTGACATATATCAGGGTAACATCTTAGAGAAAAGCTCCATGATTGACAAAAATAAAGCATAATCATGGCAAAAATGCAACAAATACCTTGCAAGATGTAATAGTACCATATTCAGAAAACAATTCTTTCAGTGAATCATCTCCGATGTCATCATCTAAATTTTTCAAATATAAGTTGAGTCCTTGATATTTATCTGCTACTTCCTTCATACTTTGATCGAACCGTCCTTTCAGTTCTCGCTCCCTTTCAGATTTCTTCTGTGCTTTTCCAACATACCACTCCTTCTCATCAAATTTCTGTCCATTGAGTTCCTGAACTGCCTGAGCAGCAGCATCCGTATTTTCAAAATTCACAAATCCAAAGCACTTTGATTTTCCATCCTCCTCCCTCATAACAACAGCACTTGTAATTTTCCCATACTTGCCAAATATTCTCTCTAAATCTTCCTTTGTTGTAGATTCCGATAGGTTTTTGACAAAGACATTATTAAATTTTGCCTTGTCTGCTGAATTTTCCCTTTCTTGTTTGCGAAGGAAAGGTCCAACATAAACTGGCTTATCATTGATAAGCATACCATTTAATTTGTTAATTGCATTTTGTGCCGCCTCCTCTTGATCAAATTGAACAAAACCATAGCCTTTTGACTGGCAAGAAGGATCAGTAGCAACCTTGCAAGAAAGTATGTTTCCGAATACAGAAAAGGTATCATACAGTGCTTTGTTGTCTATTGTTTTGTCCAGATTCTGACATGACAAGTAACAAGAAATAATCATTAACAAAAAAATTGATTAATTAAAATAGGAAACTTATGAAGGACTTAGGTTGAAGCAAACCACATTGATAAGAAAAATAAGAAGATGCAATACCTTAATAAATATATTAGCAGCCCCACTTCTACGAGTGCTAGGGTCCCGGTTTGAATACATTATACGAATAGGCTTATTGTTGAGAGGCGTGAAATTCAGCGCATCCAGTGCCCTTGCAGCTGTCAACCACGCAAGAATAACAGGCAACAAACAAATTAGCTAGGCATTATCAAGAAACACTAGGTCTTTCTTTCCTATTTAGATTTCAGGGATGAAGACAAAGGAAAGATTGCACACACATAAAGCAAGACCAAAGACCACTCATAGAACTCAAGAAATAGAAGTAATTGGAAGATCCAATATTAGGAAAGAATTGCAAATATGGTACAGAATATAAATAACAAGATGATCTAGTTGTGCATATAACTCACAAGAAGGATTAGTCAACAATTTAACTATTTTAGGTACTGCAACTAAAATAGGATTTAATATAAAGCAATGTTATTTAACTCACTTCTTAACTCAGCATAGCTACTACCATTAATATATGACACTTGCAACCATCAGCTCCTCTGTTACATCAATACACAAATACAATAAATCATCATAAGATGATGTATCCATCGAAGGAAATTTCAAAACATGACAAAAACTTAGTAGTGATGTTCCCATGGAGCATTATATATGTTAATAACAAATGATCAACCAAATTTACAATAATACAATGTTATCAAAAGCTCGGGCCGAATTGAAGAACTCTGATGGCCTCTCAGAATCTAGGCAATCAAAGTGAAGCACATGCCTCACTGAAGCTGGTTGCACTTTTTCACAGAATACCTGAAAAGATGACCTTACAAAAAAAAATCTAGAACTAAAATTACTTATCATTCAATATTAAAATAATCAAAGTTGGCTTATTGGCTCAGGCAATACATCATTATTATATTTGCAAATATGCCATTACACAAATGTGCCTAGGTCGATTCTGTCAACAAAACCGTATATAGCATAAAACAAATCGAATTTGCATCATTTGAGTCAGATAAAGAGGATTTACGGTGGACACTAACAAATGAATATATAAGAGGCTCGCCTTTCATGGGTCTCTCAAAAGGCATATGAGATGCAAGCCTTAAGCATTCCTTGGAGCCATGGAGCTTCAGGTGAAGTTAAACACAAAAAACAAAATGAAGTCTCAGTGTGCCTAAGCGCACCTAGCATGACAAGAACCTAAATTTATGAGCCTGATGCCAAGGAAAACTAGGTACATGTTATAATTTGGTAGCTGAATTATGCTAGTCAGCATTTACAAAGCATTTGGTTCCTACCAAAGAGAATTATCCAGTCATTTGGTTCTTACCACAGAGACACAGGGTCGTATGACTCTTTTTCCTGCTTTAAATATCTACTATCTTTTTGTATCCTCCCCTCTCCATTCTTTCCTCACTCCATTTTTCTCTCTGATTCATCAATTTATTTTGACAACATGTAATTACACCTAATCAAGCCAAAAAAAAAAAACACTAAGAGATGCATCTTTAATTGAGGCTTATTCCATTTAATTGACCTTAAGCATTTGTGAATATTCAGGATGAGTTAACTAAGCTCGAGGCATGCATCTAATTGTCATAAGTTGGTTATTTAACCTGAACCATCAACATCTTTTTCCTTTGCTTTCGTCTTTTATTTTGCATGTTTATTGGCTATCCTACATCTATTTTTCACGTGGAAATCTTATTATTGATTTTCTTCATCTTCAACACAGTTAATTTTGGATCCCTTAAGCATAAAAAACTGTTCATATAGACGTTTTTATGTTTCATGAAACATAAGCCTGTGTTGCTAGAAACATCAACAGTATCATAAAAAGAGTTTTAGAATTCCAGGAAACGTATCCTGAACACATAAAATACTTATCAGTGCCCATAAAATCAGTCAGGATCTACACATCACCCATTCAAACGATATCCTAATCGCAAACCAACATAAAATAAAAATGTATCATGTTAAACAAACAAGCCGCAAGTCCCCTTCCTAAGGTATTCTTCAACTGAAAAGATCAACGATTCGGCAAACTGTTACTCGTGAAATCTACTAAACCGTCATGAATGAAGGCATCGAATCGAGAGATTATAGACTAAATCTAAAAGCACGGCCAATGGAGAAGCATCCCACTCACCGTCGACCGGGCTGTTGTAATTGACGTAGGCATAGCCCAGCGAGCGGCGGGTGCCGATGTCGCGGCACACGCGCACAGACACCACTTGCCCAATCTGGCTGAACAGATCATACAGCTGCGAGTCCGTCACGTTCACGTCGAGGTCACCGACGTAGAGCGATGAGGACGGGAACTGGTTTACCCCGGCAGCGCCACCATTGTTGGCCATCCCATTCGGTGGCTGCGGCTGAACTTGAACCTGCGCCATCCCTCAACAAGATACAGTAACTTTTTTTTGCCTTTCTTTCTCTTCCCCTCGAGTCAAAAAAAAAAACACAGCAAACCTTCCTCTTTTCTAAGCGATTTCGATGCAAAAATTGTAAGAACAACAATGATTTTGGCAACGAATTTTTAGATTTTTTTTGTTTTGTTTGGGGATACGTCTATCGGAGAACGAAGAAACGGGCAAGGGAAGATAAGGAAGACGACGGATAGATTGGTAGATAGGTAGAAAGAGAGGAGATTCGGGAGGGCAGCCCCAACTGCGCTTCACTCTCTCTCGCTCGGCCCTTATCCGCGGTTATATCGCCTGGGTGGTGGCGGACGAGAGGAAACCCTAGGTCACTCACGGGTTCATCCTGGCCGTCGGATCCACTTTGTCAGTTTCAGGATCAAATGTCCGGCACCGGATGGGAGAAAGAACCAACCCGTTTGTCTGGCCCTCGAAGACCATGCATGCTAAAGTTGGCTCGATCGAACCACAACATTTGGTGTTTAAATTGACTCTCAATTCAGATCTCCCAATTAATTAATGAGTCAACTTATTTTTCATCGTCGTAGTCTGTATCTATGTAACGTTAACATAATATAACTGTCATTACTCCAATAACTTTGAGCTTTTGCCTCCTTTCTTTTAAAAGGAAACAAAAGTATTTTGATGACAAATCTAACTTCAAGTTCTCGGTTTCTTCTAATTACAATTTAATGGCCCATCGATGTTCCCCCTATATATCTCGGTCGTGCTTGCTATCGACTAATCGCTTTGATCATCACTAATCACATCATTTTCTTAATGTGTCTATTGATGGAAGAGCGAGTTTGCCAACCAATCGTGTATGCGTCATAATTTTTATGGATATTTGTATTTAAGGTTCTTATGGCATCGTTCGAGAGAAAAGGATAATATACCCCTAAAACAGAAATTGAAAGAGAGAGAGAATGAGGGGTGTATAAATGAAGAGTCAAAAGAAGAGATAGGGAGGAATTATAAAGGACAGTATTAGTAGTCCAAATTGTGATCGAGTTGCAATGCTTGTTGAGTTAACTAAATATGACTAGGAAAGCTTATAAATTTCTTTTTTTTTTCTTAAAACTATATCTTGAAAATTATTGTGCTCGCTCGAGAGCACCCCGTAAGAGATGATCAATCCTATATAAAAAATATTTAATTGAGAATCAATGATCCTAAATTCAACTTGTGAAGTTCCATCCACCTGAAGGGCATTTATCTTTGCTACATATTTCGTCATCTCCTATAATTTGGATGGAACAAAAATATCCTCTAATATGAGATGTATTACAATGCAAGCTAATTATACATAAGCTATCTTTAATGTCTCGATGCTTATATTTTAAAAATTATATTAATATTTCTATAATTAAAAAAATTAAATATATAGTTTTATTTATCCTAACATTATCGATTTTACCAACAAATATATAAAAATAAAAGATAAAAATATAATTTTAATATTCTAGTTGATAGTGACAGACGACGTCGGTAGTGACAAACGATAACACTACTGGGGTCGCGGGTGACTATTGTGGATGAGGAAAGCGACGATGAGAGATGAGAGCTGCTTTGCATCTGAGTCGGCGTCGACCATCATCGTCGCTCTCCTTATCCACAACAATCACCCGCAACCTCAACAGCATCGTCCTTCACCACCATCGACACTATCTATCTGTCATCACCAATTGAAAAATTAAAATTATATTTTTGAACTTTTTATTTTCATGTTTCCGTTGATAAAACCGACGAAGTTATAATAAATAGATCTAGTTGTAATTTTTTAAAATGTAAGGATCAAAATACTAAAGATAACTAAGGTACTTTGTAATTAATTCTCGTACTGGCTATGACCCCGACTGTAACATTCAGCGAGACATTTGGGATATTACTGTGTTTCATCACCAACTTTCACGACCCAACTAACAGCCTCATTAGCTAAGTAACTTGGTATACCAGACCTTAAACCACATGAAGCAAATACTAGACCTTAAACCACACGAAGCAAAAACCAACACATAAGTCACTTTAGAAAGCCGATCAAACTTGATGCATCAACGAAAATTATCATCCATTTCTGGCACAAGACTAATCATCATACACATAAGATGTGCATAAGCCAACTCTACTCTGTCCACTGTCATTAAATTTTCCTCTGAACAGAAGTCAGAATGTCTTCCATGAAACACAATTCCAATTATTACTATCACCAGAATGTTCTGAATGATCGGACATAAAGATTTATGTTTCTTCTCTCCTTCCCATAAGCAGATTCAGATAGAGCACAGTTTGGTTACAATTTATCTTCATTTCTATCTTTTGTTTCTCTTTAATTTAGATTATGAAAATGTACTTTAACCAGACACTACAGATACCTACAGGCAAAAATAAATTCGTAATTGTTTACATTCTCAGCAAGAATCTAGAAATTTCATATTTCAGATATAGTTTTAGACAAAGTGCACAATACACAACCCAGAAGAACTTACAACACTCCAGCATTATTATTCAAGTTTATTATCTCTATCATAGACTCATGATAACAGAAAATATCCACGTGAAGTTCCTTCTCAACAAGTTGCAGAAAACAGACATACATAAGGACTCAAAATAACTCGAACTGTGCATTTAGTTATATGCTGAGATTTCCATTTGAAATAGAATCAATCCCTTGTGCCAAACATTAAAAAAAAAAACTTATTGTTTATTTCATGATGGAAAAAGGAAGTTTATTCTCATCCTATACAAGGCATCACAAGACTTCTTCTCTAGTTAGGATTAACAGCTAATACAGTTGAAAGTTTGATCTTTTCTGATGGCAAGACTGGAGATCAAAAAATAATAATATCTTGCTGACGTTGAACTTCAAAGAAGGTAGGTGGCAGTAAGGCTCTTGGGAATAGCCTTAACTTGGGACAGGCTCAGCTACTCTGACTGTAAAATCTTAACCGATAGTGCACTTCAACAGTTAATAGCTGGACTGGAAATTTCTCAGTCATGCAAGAGGAGTTAAGTTAATGAAATAAGTGTTGTTCAGTTTGCAGGTCTATTGGAGAAGCAATTCAATAAAATGAAAAATATTCTTCAAGAGGTAGCACTGACATGGGCAATTGGGGATTAAAGAAAGAGAAATCGGAAAAGATAATGCTTCAATGCTGTAATGGATAACAGACGTATATGAAGCATGCATCGTCCGTATAGTTGAAGTTGGGTCTGGAAGAAATAATGTTATGGAATGCAGTCTGAGGCCATGTATGCATATATGGTCATATGCCTGCATCTCATATGGCCTCTGTGGCCACAATATTTGTCAATTACATTGCAGAGGCAATTACATGTGTTGGGTCATCAGTAACCAACATAAAACTTATAATCTCATAGGCATGTCATAGGCATGGATCTTAACTGTTTACATTATAGGGGCAGGGTTGGCTAAGTTATCATCAAAAGTGACATGTGACATCTTCGTGACCTACATGCTCTCGAGTGCAAAGGATGGACTAGGAGACCACTCGGGAGTGACCCCTCATATCAAAATTTGGATGGTGGAAAATAGAAAAGAGTTCTCACATTGTTCTAGAGTAGTGAGTATAATCTAAAATCATAGGAAAAGGCTAACAATTTGGAACACAAGAACACTTTTAAGGAAAAGTCTAGCGATGATTGATGCAATAATTTCAACAAAGATTAACATAATTTGTTTATAGCAAACTAAGTGGTAGGGAAAAATGTCGGGAGAATGATAGTACTAGATATAAAATTTGGTATGTTGAAAATTTTAAACATAAAATATTGTCAATATTATTATAAACAATAATCTTAAGGACAATGATATAGAGACAAAAAGATGGGTACAGAATTACAATTTTAAAATTTGTACAAGGAGAAGTGATATTAAATGTTATATGTTCTTATGTCTCTCAAATAGGCTAGGTGAACAAACACAAAAAGATGTCTTAGAAAAAATTGATAGAATGACTAAAGAAATGCCTCCACTTGAAAAATGCTAGTCATGCTTGATGGATCAGAATGTTGATTGGTTGAGAAACAAAATATGCAAAAGTCAGTATAGTTTAAATAAGAATATTGAGGCTGATGCATGAAAGTTACTAGAAAAGATATTTTAAGTAATTTTTAATTGAAACAAATTAGGTGTCTCCTCAATAAAGAATAAAATGAGAAATTTTCATTTAAGATGATATGAACATATTTGAAGGAGACCTATATGTGCAATGTTAATGAAATGTGAATCAATTAGGAATAGTGGGTGTAAGGAGAGGCAAAATGATACCTAAGAAAACTTTACTAAATTCGATAAAAGATATTTGAATCATATTTTTTATTTCAGATTGGTAAGTTTGGTACTGTATTAGTATTACAACATTATTATTTTAAATTTTTTGGAGTGATACTAGGAAAAAATCCATATAGGCGACATAAAATATTTTGGACTTTACAAGTTGTTGGGACCTAAGTTGAATGATTTGGTTAAATGGTAGATAAAGTAATGGAAAAAAATGTTATTTAGGTATGACAAATGATTAAAAGACCAACGTTTTGTTACGAACGGTCGTCGCGCACCCGCAACAACTCCGTTCAACGAACCGTTCGTCGCTCACTCCTGCATGTACAGTTGCTTGACAGCATGTTTTCTCTTGGTTTTGGGTCATTTTGCTTGTAAATATGTAAGTTCGAACAAGCTGCAGCACTACAAAGCGACCGCTCTTCGAACCGGGCAAAACAGCCCCAAAACAGCCCAAAACAGCTCCGTTTTCGCGTGCCACGGGCTCGCGCGGCGAACTGCCTCCGCTCACCAAAATGTCAGCCATCTCAGACCCCAGGAACCACCCGGGTGGCACAGGGCTGGATGGGGCTTCGGTTATATACCGGGCGTTGAACTCTCTTTCGCAAGTTTGCACGTGACCTTTACGGAGACTT